>DF237193.1:6608-124433 GCA_000708835.1 Klebsormidium nitens | reverse complement strand
TTTATCCGATGTTGCCTTACAATCCGCTCCAACGCGGTGTGCCAGTCCGCAGACTCCTTATGATGAGCTGCGTGTGGCCAGATTATTCATACCAAAAAAAGGTAGGTATGGTACTTCCAATTCCACTGTGCCGAATTGCACCAATGTCTATTTTCCTCCGAAGGCCCCTAGTAGGGACGGATGTGCGTCACAAGGGTGACATGGTGCTGTGGCACTCGCACACGATTTTGAGTTGGCTTGGCCATGCAACGATCATTGTTCATATCGATATTGAATTATTATTACATTGTTATAGCGATATATATTGTAATATTGAAGTCTCATTGAGGTATCCCGAGTCCCGACTCATAGGGATAGGTAGACAACTTGTGACTATGATACCGGTATGTCTTGAAAGACAACGCAGAATTGCTGCGTCGCTAGGTTGTGAACACTCGCTATCCATGCTGCAACAGGAGTGCCAACTTCATGAAGTATTCAAAGCGATTCTTAAATATGCACGCAATGAAAGATCTTTTATAATCCTGGTATTGGTTCATTTGTTCCGAATTGAAAGCCATGCATCAATATGGTCCAGAGGTCACGGTATCTCAAATGTCTCCTGCAACACGACGCTGTCTAGTCGCAATCTTTCAACCAATGGTTGCCAGTCGGCTGCCAACCAATATCTCCGAGTATATATACAAAATCAAACGCTCTCAGGTGACATGATCACATGAGATTTAGATTTAGATTTAGATTTAGATTTAGATGTTTTAACGTCGGTTCGGAGCCGTGGTCGGCTAAGTCGACGACTCTATCTATTTATTTGGAATTCTGCACTAAGCTTGATCTAACTGCAAAGCTCAAGTGCAAATACCTCACTATCAAATATGCATGAGAGCGTATGTGACTGACAGCTTAAAGCCCAGAAAGGCCCTAAGAATTCTGTGACTCCTCGAGTTCCTCGTCTCGAGGAGCTTCAATGGATAGCTCTTCACTGCAACGTGATGAAGGCATTGGACGTGACCCCGAACTTCCCGAACACAAGGATTTTGGGCCCCACAATGAGAAGCTAGTTACTACTAGTAGGTATCATTGGCCCATTGGCTGCGGGTCACGAGGGCGTCACAAAATGACCATCTTCATTGATTGGACAGCCAGGCACATATTTTAAGCTCTATCTGTTGGCCTTTGCAAGTTAACTTACATGCATATAGCTATATATGTAGCCTCCTCCTGGCATGTAGGTATACATGCGTGCCTAAAGAGCCACTGAGAGCCTAGCAAAACTTAGCTCAGTGCCTCAGCACTTCAAGAAACGGTGCAATTGTCCCTCTTGATGTAATCGCATGACCAATAAGCAATGTGCAAGAGCTAGACCGACCAAGCCTCGTGTGGACTATCATTGGCAGCCGGCCCGGCACACCCGTGTACATCGAATTAAGACTCATGATGCGTGGCCACGCCCTCACCAAAAAGAGGAAGGTTAACTACGTACTACTGTACTGGGGGTTGCATACCCGTAACCGTATGCCTGGCAAGCTAGCTGTGATGCGGCGGCCCTCACTATGTTATGCAATTGGCAACTTTTGTGGAGTATGGAGGATTCCTAGACAAGTCGGCTGGAGGACTCTTTGCTTACATCTGTACACGAATCTGGCCCTCAGCTGATTGGAAGGGGCCGACTGACCTGACGCAATCACCACCTGAATTCCTCCATGCATGTCATCCAACACTCCTCTCAGTTTTTGAGTGCAGCCCAAGAGCGCAGGACTTGACAATATTTGAGCATGATATCAAGATGGGCAACCAGCATCAGACCTTTAACCGCTCAGATGATTCAATTTCTGTCAGCCGCACTCCATTTTCAGTCTACTAACTTGTTTGCCTTGGATAAGGTTTGCATAACCAGGTACCGTAAAGCGAGAGCACTTTTTGAACAAGGCCCTACACGGTGCATTCCCGAGGGTTCCAGTCTCGCAGGTAGAAAAGCTTGGCTCTTCGTACTGGTCGCCTCTCAATGATCTTGATCTCTTGAATGTTAGGAGAGTACCTGCGGGGAAATGAGCATATCTATGCATGTCGTCTCTCAAAGGAACAACCAGAGCTCCTGATGCAACATGAGTGCAACAAAAAGCAACAGAGTAATCGCTAGGATTGCGAAAAAGTCCCGTTTTCACACATTTGCCTAGAGACAGCCGACAGCAGCACCACGGATAGCGACACACGTCAGTAAGCTTTTGCCCGTAACCAGTCAACTTTACGGTTCAGAAGGAATTGCAATCAACTTTACAAAAGGAAAACTCGGAAACCGCCGGGACAACCTGTCATTGGTTCACGGTAGTTACAATTGCAAATTATACAGAACTTAGAATCTCGCTCGAAGGCCTTCCTGCAGTGTTCAACTCACCCTTCATTGGGCCATTTTCTAAGAATCGGAAATCTGAAACGGAGGCGAATTTGCAGTAAGAGTCGTCGGGTTGAGAGAGGACGTGACGGGGGTGCAAAAGGTTGAGGAAATGGACGGACTCACAAGGGGTACGTGTACTCCATGCCCTCCCCTGCGACTACCCTTCGAATGACGAACGTAGAGCCCACCCCGCGGTTCCGCCGAGCTAGGCACACCCCTCGAACGACCGCTGTTCGCCGCCTGTTTTCCGGTACAATCTGCAGGCGAGAGACGACAAAGGAAACGGTTTAGGAACCTTCATTTCTTGGAGAGTGCTGCTTGGTATAAGGGACTGAGCCTCTACGAGAAAAGAACTAAAGACCTCGTCATGGAGTGTGGGTGAACGGTGCGTATCAAGAAGCAGCATTCTCCTGATCAAAGACGAGAATGAGCGGCGTCAGAGTTGGGAACATGCACGCGTAGGAAAAGAGTGATTGACGACCCCAATAGGAAGCGCTGAATGTTGTTAGCCGACACACGAAAGGGACTGAACAGCAAACTTCGGTGATAATTACAAACTCGCATAGACCTGAAACGCTGTATCCGTCAAAATAGAAAACAAGGCAAGCAGGATAATTTGAAGTCAGAAAAAGTTGGGGACTCAGCACACCAAACACGTATAGCTTGCTTATTCCTTGTCCTCCTTGGACGATTGAACCAGCAGAAAAGCAACGGCTGGAGCCTTCATGTGTAAGGGCAGGCTAAAGATCATGCGTAAGCGGGTCTGTGCACGATGTAATCCAGCCTAGAAGAGCAAGAGTACAAGGCAAATTCACGGAGACCCCGTTGGCTGTCACCCCCCCCAGCATCGACAGCTGACGTGGCGGACCGTCGAACGGGGGCGTAACAAACAGAAATGAGCCCAAAATCTTCGCTCTTGTTCACAAGGTCTGAAAAGGGTCCGATCCTGCACTTATGGTCGATAGGTGTGCGGTCAAGAAACAAAACGAAGCCTTAGGTCAAACGGTCTGCAGTGCACGAAAGCGGAAGTGTTGCAACAGTCAGAAAGATGAATGGGACCCTGCTTGGCAACATGCTATCATACTCTAACATCTTCTTGGCGTCCTGGTTCGAGATGGTCCGAGATGGTTGGATTCAAGTGACCAAGTACCGGTTCCGTAGCTGACCCAATGGAAAATGCAACGGGATCGCAATGCGGACTGACTCCCAAGAGAGCAAGTTCAAAAGAGCAAGCCTAGTAGAGCAGTGCATGGAAGGGCAAAGTAGATCGAAGCAGAGTTCGCACCAGACAAATATAGCTATTGATCTAAAATTTGCTACGCTCATTTTCTGTGTTAGAAACCAGACTTCTCATAAGCAACAAACGGTAGCTTAGTTTGGGACGTCTGACACCTGTCCCGAAATTATCGCCACTTCTGCAAGCCCTTCTCCTTCTCCAAGCGTTTCAATCCGCTAGACAGCACCGCGCCCGGAGAACAGGGTTATACATGCGCAGACAAATCAACATCGCGAAAGTTGTGTTTGTTAGCAGAGTTAAGAACTTGCACGGCGCACGTATAAAACGGGCTTACCATGTCTAATTCTAGGACATCCCCTGGACGAAAGTCTGGGTAGTTCTTCTTTTGCTTCAGCTCTGCCACAGCCTCCTGGTCCAGAATCTGCAAAGTGCATCAGCAAGCAGTTTAGTGTACCGCACAGGATTCACGAGCATGGAAGTCTCTGATTGGCAGGGACATCAGCAGATGGAACTTAACGGCTCTCCCCACTCCTGTAAAGGAGTGGGGAGTTTCCTGTAAGCAAACCTTGTGACGAATTGGTCGTTATAAGGACTAGCCGGCAACGTAGTGTGGATACCTTGCAAATGTTATCACGTTCGCAAAGCCCCGCTTACGTTCATGATATGTTGCGCCGTTTTTCGGAGGGCCTTCGTCTTCTTCCGGGGGGGCAGAGGCGGCAGCGCCCTTGCTGGCTTTCCCACCCCCTGGTCCATCGAACCGCCGCTCACTGGAGCATCCCGCAACCCCGATTGCGCAGCGGCAGCGGTAGCCAGCTGACGGGCCCCAGGCGGTACGTCAGCACTTCCCTGAACGGCCTTCGCATTTGTTTTCCGTTTGAACGCCGGCCGCAGCTTCGAAACCTCCTTCTGCTGATCAGACGAACCGGTCCCAAAATTGCTGACCGTTTGGTTGGCGTTCGAGGGGTCTGGTGCACCGGAAGCAAGAGAAGGCCCAGCTAGAAACGCAGTGGTTGCAAAAGAGGCCCCTGGCTGGCGAAAGGATGCGGCAGAGACAGCGAACTGGGAGGAGGATTTGTGACAGTGGGGTCTGAAAGGTCGAAAGAAGATGCGGCTAGAGAAGGAGGGTGGATCGAAGCGCGCTCGCTGAGTTGAGCACGGGCTGGAGGGCTCGGCGCCTAGAATTCTAGAGGACGGTTCGAGGGAGGGGCTGGAAGTGGATGCGCTGTAAGTTGATTTGGAGCGCTCTGTGCACGAATCTGTGAATTCAGCAGCATCCTGGAGGGTCGCAGCTGACTTCAGCATATTATGCTTCGGGCGTGCTGTGGTCCTAAGGGCCTGCAGGAGGAGAGATGCAATGGAATGCTTGAGCTGTCCGCCTGGCTCAAAAAGGTAATCTTATTAGATCACTAATGCGATGGTGCCAGGATCCTTTTCAAGAGTGAGGTCTCTCTCAGTGCACACCAACTGCTGAGGCATTAATCAGTTACACGTGCTTCCAAGAGGTCTGACATAGCTGCTAAAGGAACTCAATCTGTCATCCGCCAAGCACGCTGGATGCACGTTCTCTTGCTGTAACACAGTTCCAACAGAATGTTCTAAATTGCAATATTTCACCAGCTATGTTAACCCGAAAAGCTTCCAGCTCGGGATGCTGTTCTAAAGAAAATGCTCCAAGAAGGAATAAAATTGAACAAGCGCACGATGCAAAGAGTGGTGCTTTTATGAGAAAACGAGGATATAAATGGATTTGGCATTACGAGTGAAGGCATACTGCATCTACAATCTGAACTCGGAATAAGGTGCCACATTCTAACGAGTGCGCATGTACAGCGGAAGGTGGGCCAAAACCAAGACAAACAGGCACCATTACCAAACAGGTTGAGCGCTTCCGGGTAACTGTTGGCAGGTTCGGCCGTGCAAACAGCAAGCGCATCTTGAAAAGGGCAGCAATCACTGAATGTGCCTGTAACCCCACCGCTGGCGAATACTCACCTGCCGGATTGCACTGCCGACGCATAATTGCTTCAGCCCCATCCTTTGCTGGCAAAGGGACCCACCCTCCTCTTTGTCTTCAAAAGCGGTACTATGCACTACCACGGGTGGATACAGGAGCTTTCCAACTTTCCAATAGGTCCCAGCTCAAGGGGGGGGGGGGGGGGTGGAGAAGACTTCCACAGCTCTTGATCAACATGAGGGGTGCCACCGTATGAAAATGATATGAAAGCAGAGTTCGATTTGCTGGTGCCGCAGTGGGCGCTAAGGCCAGATGTTTAGGGGTCAGATATAATGTCTGGCCTACTGAACTGAAGCCGTCAATGACGAGAAAAAACCAATTCGAAGCCGTCCGATGAGTACCACGTCATCCGAACAACAGGTTGTCTATTCAGAGCAGCATGGATGCGGACGTGTTCAAGCTTATTCTCTGACTCCTCTCGGACTCGCCCGAGAAGCGTACCCGGCCGACTGTTCGCAACGTGTCCGCAGCGTCCGACGGATTCATATTTGCGCGCGGCGGAATGTGGGGCCCTGTTCGATCATGTTGAGATAGCAGGTCGCTTGAACCTCATCTTGTAAGTGAGACAAGATCCTCAGCGCAAGGCCTCAGCCCAAGGTTGACCGAGTCACACGTGAACCCTAGGTTTTATGTCAGATCTAGAGCGCTTCGATGGAGTTGAAGATTGATTCCCTTCCAATGACTTTTGAAGTTGAAGTTGACTCACATTCCATTCACGATGGATCTTCAGACATGGCCAGGGCCACAGGCGGGCACTGCGGTGCAATGAGGGCAATCATCAGAAATGCAAGGAGAATGAAATGCCAGGGTCTGCGCTGGAAAGTCTGTACATTTCAAGGCAATAGGTCCTCCAGACTCCATGTGTTGCACCGATACATATGAGTCTGGGCCAAGATAAATGCGTTTTGGCCACAGCATTGGCAAAATAGTCGACATCATTTGTAATCAGTGGGGCGAACAAGTAAGCCCTCCTCCCTCGGTTGAAAGGTGTGGAAGCAACAGTCCCCAGCATTGCCAGCCGGGTGCCGAACCGTCAGTCCACGCCTCTGTGACAGGAGTAGTCTGACAACCAGGCAGCCCCAGACATTCCTCTGACAATACGCCATGGGTATCTTCAGGTAAGGATTCTCTTTTCATTCCACTGCGTTAGTCTTTGGTTCCAAGGGCGACCTCTGCCGCCAATTCCAGGGGCCCAAGGGGCGTTGAAGAGGAATACTGCCTGGGGGCAGGCCATGATATGTGCAATGCTGAGGGGCTAGATGCGTGCCGAGTGTAATAGGGTCCGACAAGTATCACAGGCGTTGCGCTGCTGCAGACCGTGTTGCCTCGAGAATATGAGGAGAAAGACACAATCTGTATCTGAGGGAACTGATAGGGGCGCCCCAGAGAAAGACAAACCAGATTTTGTGGTAAAAACCGTGGAATGTGGTCAGGGCAATACTTCTGGTCTGGATACTTCCCTTGGCGGTACTTAAGGGTTATCTTCCCCTGAATCAGGGGAAGTGTCATTCAAAGTGTCCAATCTGTGGCAATCATGAAGCAGGGTCTGCTCATTCCGGAAGCCTCTTGAACATGCTAACAATAGGGCGGGGGCCGGTATATCGAAATTGAAACATCACCAAAAAGACAAGGAAATCTGGAATTGAAGTAGACATTCACTGAAAGACACTGCCTCACATCACCACCAGTAGTACAATAACAAAGCCTCTCTTCTTGCTTTTGTTGTCTTCAAGCGGCCTGCGATACCGTAATGCCGCTCACATCCATCAAAAGGACACGAAGTCTTTCTTCTTTCCAGTGGGCTTTCTTCTTCCAAACTCGCGGTCTTCAGCGCTTGGCCCCATTCTGCAAGGTCTAGCGATGCAGCAGTCAGCAAAGTGCGCCTGCATTATCGTTCCCATACAGAAAGTTTCAAGTCCAGACCATCTTCCCTTCCTTACTCAATCTGAGACTTGGTTGAAATCACGCCCCTCAAATCAAACCAATCCTGAACTGGAGATCGCAGACCTCTGGATTCCCCGTAAGGCAGAATAGAGATCCCAGAGGGCTCCAACAGATTTCCAAAAGATGCTGATGGTGTTTCCTTCTCCTTTCCAGCAAGAAGCCGAAGCCCCGATCAGAGGCTGCCAAGGCGGAAGCGGCAGCCTTGGGTCCAGTGGTGTTGGAGCTTGAGGGCAACAGGCTCACGTTTGAGGACGGAGCCTGGCGGTCAGGTAAGGAACAGCGCCTCGACATCGAAGATACAGAAGGCACTCTATTTGTGCTGGCAAAGTTTTGGGGCCTGTTGCAACTGGGGTTCAGTCTTTCCTGAGAACAGTGCTGTTCTGAGGAAATGGTGGAACCAATCATTATGATATATTGTCATGAGATTGAAACGCTGCACAATGTTCAGTCCCTTCAACCATGCTTCTCTGCAAGATGCTTGCAATCGGTGTAACACTTTCGCACCTGCCAGAGTCGCTGCTCCTGACTTCAAAGCTTGCACTTTTTCCACAGCCACACGCTGACGTCAGCCCGTCCCACCTTGCAGATTACTACGGCCCCATCCCCAAATCGGCAGAAGGCATCGAGCGCGAGCTTCTGGAGCTGAGGGTTCAAGTGAAGAAGCAAGCCGCCGAGCTGGAGACATATGCCGCGCAGGCAGAGCGGCTGCGGGAGGCGAGAGAGCGGTGGAACTTGCTGGACTTCAAGTACCAGCTGCTGATGGACATGGTGAGGGATGGGGTCGACTTCTAAAACCCCTGAAGCTTCTTAAGATACTAAGCAGATTGTATTTCGGATGCTAATCGACTTCGGTTCAGTCAACCCCAAATCGAACCAACTGAAAGAGTTTGAACAAGAGTGGACCAAGGAGACTTTCTCAGGACGTGAGTGTCAATAGTTTATCAGCGCGAAGGTGGAGTAGACGGCTGTGGCTCTGCGGGCAGCTGCTTGCGTGAACAAGTTTGGCACGCTTCGACCTGGGTTTACGGAAGTGAAGAGTCAAGCTCGGCAAAGAAATCCTAAGACAAGGTTGCTGCTGAAAGATTCCCAACCGATCCGCGGACATACTTTAGTACGGAAATAACTTGCTCAAGCAGAATCCAATGCTCACGAAAAGACGTGGGCTCCGTGTAACGTGGATGTATTGCTCAAGAAAGAACGTGGGTTTTTTGTGGTGTATCAGAGCCGCTCGCCGGTTTGCGATATGGAAGACGCACTCCAGGGCCTGTACGTTTTTGAAGATCCGGATTCCCAAAGCAAGCAGAAGTACTCTTCTATCTTGCATACGTGTTGTGGTTGAGACGTCATCTGAGTGCTGGCACTCAGTCAAGACCCGAAACTGCACACAATCTGACTCTTACTGTCCGTTTCTTTTCCAGTGGACTATGCGAGTCTTGGACAACGACCGTGACCTTCACGAGTCTCGAAGCAGCAAGGGGAGCCCTCGGAGTCACATTCATTAGTATACAGATGTATGTAAAGACAGAAGATCGATTCAACTAGTGCTTGGCGATACTGCCTTGCTCCCAAAACAACACTGGCACTACACGTAGGTTGGTCGAAAGTACCAATAATCAATTTGGGACTGCAGTTTCGATTCACAGGGCTAACGCAGAGCTCTGCTCTAGCCGTTCGGAACCGACAGAGATCACTTTTAGTGTTTAGGGACGGCCCCGAAGATCACTCTGCAGAAGAGGTTGCTCAGCATCATGCAATTTAGAAAGGCCTAGCGTACAGTGATTCTACTTTCGACAGCGAAATTAAGCAAGCAGATAGGACTGCAGGACCGCTGGCAAATCCTGACGATAGGAACTGGGTAGAGGTAGTGATACTACGGCAAAGACACGGTGGCTTTTACAGTACGGAGACAGACGGTGGATACGTGATCGGTTGAGTGGACGGGACTTGATCAAAGTAGGTGCAGGCAGATACGATGTTCTTTTTCAAAGCTCGATAGAACGTTTGCCGGAAGCAGAACTGTTACAGTGACCGTGTGGGGTTGAATAGAGCTGGCTAGCTGGGATTTGAGGTAATTGCCGTCTGCTTTCGAACAGTCCGAACGGGGGCCCTCCGCGAGGCCTGCGTTGTATGTTCGACCCAGTACGTTCTCGTCATGCATATTTCTGAGCCAGCTCTAAAGACTTGCTGATGACAGCGCGGCAATATTCCAATTCAAGATCGTATAGCTCGAGCTTAGGTGCATCACTTGCACTTTATCCACTTTTGCACTGGGCCCATGAAACATGCTTCAAGCTCAATCTTCTGACATGTAGAAGCAGGTTGAGAGGGGCCCTGAAACGAATTGAATGGCATCCATGTTATAAGTTTGACTAGGAAGTGTCGAATGAGTGGAAAGATCGACATGTCCATGAGGTGCTTAGAACCCTTCAGACGTAAACGGCCATAGCGGCCGCATATTGCATAAGCTAGCCCCTCTGGGACCTGGACCAGCTAGTATCGTGGTTCCTGGCAGCATAACGACACGTCCAAAACTCGTCTACTTTGAACAATTTGGAAGCACTTCGAAACCGCATTTGCGAGGCTATTGTGCAATATTCGCGATCTTGGAGCACGATGACGTAGTACTGTAATGTGTGATTGCAGAAATAGGAGATAAATATCCGAGTCATCTAGCCAATACGAGCTGCATTGTGCTGCGCATTTATCCAGATCAGTCGCATGTACTAGAGCTGTGTATGTTGTAACCACGAGGAGCCTGAAGATCCCATGAGAATAGATTGAGGGCCAATCTGTGGTTCTATTTTAAAAATGATCATAGCCTCATGCTCTTCAGGCGAACGGCTATAATCTGTAAATTCGCACATGCCCTGGCGGCATCATGGGCTTGGTTGACTGTATCAGGCCCGGGCGTTGATTCTGGCTCATGGCAAGTTTATATACAGCTTCAGTCCCCATAGATTTCTGACAGCACCTAACGGCCGCACAGGACAGGCCGCTCGGAAGGCGCTGCTGTAAATTTACCCCATGAGCCCCCGTGTTCCTCAATATGATCAATACAGCTCCCGGCACATCATTTAAAAATACCGTTTAAGATTTTCTGACGGGACGTTCTGACGCTTCAACAGACTTCCATAGGACTCGTGCAATCGAGCAATCAATCTCGTCCGCACAATCATGGCCCAGACATAGCCTATCCTGAACCCGGAGGTCGCAGAGTCGCGGTGAAGGTCGCGGACGAAAGTCGCGGAAAGTCGCGAAAAGTCGCGGAACGTCGCGGAGCATTGCAAGTATATAAACATAAAAGTTGCTTCAAAACATGCTTTTCAAAGATTGATAAAATCGCGGTGAAGGTCGCAAAGTTCGCGGAACAAAGTCGCGGAGCAGTTGCGGAAAGTCGCGCAGAATCGCGGAAAGTCGCGCAACGTCGCAGGCAACTCTGGCAACCTCCGGGCCCAGGATAGGCCTAGACATGGGCCAGACATTCCGACGTGAGGATGTCTAAGCTGGTGTCGCGTCTTCCCCGCGTCTTACATGCTAGCTAAGACGGGTGAACGACTCGCATTCGCCGCTGCTAGTAGCCTGTAGTAGCCACACGCCGCGTAGGCAGGGCGTACGCACCTGTACTACCTGTGGCACCCGCGTGGCACTTCAGGACATGGAATCTCAGAATCTACACAGCATCATTGGAACAAGCTACACAGCGAGAGAATAGGAGAATTGTATCAACGTGAGTCTTGTGAGAGGACTAGAGGAGGTGGAAGGAGGTGGTGTAGGAAAATTTCCTGAATTCCATGAGTTAGATTGGAAGTGAATCACGCGGTTGCGTGCAAGCTTTCGTGCATTGTCATGTATTGTTCTGCACCGTTAGTTAGGCGTTAGTTTGCAATTTCTCAATTTCATTGCCGCTCGATCGTCCGTTGCAGACTCCGCTTATCGGACGGTGGTGAGAACTGAAACTTTGAACCGTACTTATATGATCAAAGGACCGTCAGGATGTTCCCTTCAGACCGGATTGAAACTTCAAACTTCAAAGCTCCCGTCGACATCTCTTCGCGCCAAAAGCAAAATTTTAGAAGGCCTTCAAATTTCCCAGGATTTGGAGATCCCTCAGTTGCATCAGCATGAGCAGATTCAGTCGCTTGAGGTGCTCTAGCCTGCAAGTGAAGGCTGCAGCAGTTGTTGCATTTCATAGGTTGAGCATCCAGGTAGGAAGCTGCAAAGCTGGGGCAGCCGAGGGGCCGCTTTGAATGACCTGGCAAACTATTGGTGGCCAATGAAATGCTGCGAAGTGTTCGACCCGCGTGAAAAGGCTCACTGGATTCTGGCAGTGGATACTTTTTGTTTCTTCTCTCAGCATGCCAGATGAGCAGCATGCCTGACCGCAACGTGCAGCATTGCATAGGCCGCCGCTGCTGAGAGGGCTGGAGGCACCTGATTAGGGAGAGTACTCACTTTTTCAGGGGTTTCGTTTCAGAAATTGTTGTTGAGGTGAGGTTTGATTATACTGTGCATGTACTGGCCAAGATGTTCAAACACAGGCATGATCCTAGTGAAGGTTGTCCAATCCTTTGATGGCTGAGATGTGCTGTGCTCTGAAATCAGAGAAGACTTTCTGGATGTCCAATCTGCAATCAGAAACGATGAAAAAGGCTGGTTTTAGCCAGGGCCTGCCCAAACCCTAATTCGAAAAGGACTGCCAACATCCTGTCAGCAGGTGGCTTGCGCAGAGCCCCAAATGTCTTGCACGTTCAGATTGCAAGAGAAAGCTGAAGAGGCTACATCTCATCTTTGCCTGACGGCCTCTTTTTTCTATTCTCAGGACAATCCCACCACCAAAGATTTATTGAGTATCACATATGTGTATCTGCTCTTTGCAGTTGAAGCAGCGGGCACAGAGCATGCATGGGTGGTGAAGACCCATTTAAGTTCCCAGTTGATCTGGAAGAGGATGGCACTGGCAGGGGCTCCTCAAAGGGGCACAATGGACTCTCACTCCCCCAGCTAAGAGCAGGTGCGTATTGGCCAGTTGAGGCAGGTCTGCTTGGAGCCAAATGTTTGGATCATTATGACCAGGAAAGTTCAGCGCTTGCGACCGTTGGCTGTGGCTTGAGCTGATTGTCCACTTTATATGGGGCATCTTATCTTGCCTGAGAGATGTGAGAGAAAGTCTCTTTTTGGTGGTTCGTTTGAGGAGATGCATCGAGTGTAGCCATGCGTGTACGGGACAAAGGCCCGCAGAAACACATGAGGGCACTAGACATGACAATGATAAGGGCCACCCAATGCAGCGCTCCAAAAAAATTCGTTCTTTCTACAGCTCCTACAGGGTTGGGATCTGGGGCGATGAAGAAAGGAGGCACAATCGGGAGCCGCAATGTTGATGCTCTCAAGGGAAAGCTGGCGAAGGGTAGCTCAAAGCAAGCGGGCTCTAAGCCAAGCTTATTCCAGAGTGTTTTTGGGGGGAATCATGTGCGGCAAG
Organism: Klebsormidium nitens; assembly: GCA_000708835.1. Classification (NCBI taxonomy): domain Eukaryota; kingdom Viridiplantae; phylum Streptophyta; class Klebsormidiophyceae; order Klebsormidiales; family Klebsormidiaceae; genus Klebsormidium; species Klebsormidium nitens. The sequence continues at coordinate 111,367 of DF237193.1, read as the reverse complement.
GCACGGAGGGTCGAACGCCACCAAGCAGAAGCTCAGAACGGGTGGCAGCAAATAACAAGGTTGGGTCGGGGGAATTTTTTAATATTTTCAACGGTACTAAACATGATGGACCAAGACAAGTTTCTGTGAATACGCGCACGGTGGGCACGGCGGTGCAGGGTAAGCGGGCGAGCAAACTTCGTGAACAGTCAGACGATGAAGTTGCAGAAGTCTTGAGTCCAGGTAGGAGCCGCAGAGATGCTCGTAAGGTGCAAGGGGCTGCAGCCGTAAGCCGGTTGAACGGAACCAACGGCCGGGCTAGCAGGCGGACTGATGAGGGGCGCGATGACGAGGTTGAACCCGACTCAGAAGAGGAGAGTGAGCCTGCTAAGACTGGGGCTCAGTATTCAAGAAGGGAGAATCGGCAGAAGGATAAGAAGAGGGGGGGGAGTGCAGAGAAGGATATGTGGGAGGCTAGCGGGGCTGGCTCGCGGAGGGGGGATTGGAGAAATGCCAAACGGAGGGCCTCAGAGGGGGATGATGGAGAGGAATTCCAGTTGCCGCCTGCAAAAAGGGACAGACCGTCGCAGCAGACAACAAAGCTTGATAAGGATCCAGAGTATAAGGTAATACTGCATTCTCAGTGCTCTTATTTGGGTGCTCGACTTAGCCTTGAATAGCACTCGAAGTGAATCTTGAGTAGGTTTCTTTTACAGGTTGTCAAGCTTCTTACAAGGTCGAATGCAGATGATGGCAGAGCCTCCCAGACAGCTCTTCGGTGTCAGAGCTGAATGCCTTTGTGAAACCGGCTTCTCTGTCCTTGAGTTTAAATCTGCACCTAAAAGTACAAGTTCTGGAGTTGCTGTCATCAACCTGAAATGAATTGTTTAGTGCATCAGTTGATCCTATCATCGAATTTAGATTCGTGCAACGATGAAGTTATACAACACTTACGCACTTTGTGAACCTGCCCGTCTCCTGGCCAGAGCGCCAAGCTGAGAGCTTGCTTTGAAAAAGGCTGCCAAAAGTATGCATGTTTCTTATTCGACACTTGCTGTCATTGTTAGCATCAGTGTAATAAGGTACGCAATTGCTTCCAGATTTTTACTTTCTGAGACCTAAGTCTTCTATCTAGTCTCCTGACAAACCCTTGCTTTTGTTCTACAGCCGGGGACGTCACGTTGTGCCGTCAAACGTGCTGCTCAGAACACCCGCAAGGCCAAACCCGAAGTACAGGTCATCAACCTCGACTCGGAGGAAACCCCTCAAAAGGACAAGCCTAGTGAGTGATCTAACACGTTCTTTCTTAGTCATTTTTCCAAATCAGGTCCAGGTGCACTCGTGCATTTGTGAGCGGCGTTGCTTGATTTTGGCGAACCTTGTTAGAGCTACGGCATCTCTATTCTCGATATGTTGGGGCGATACTGGCAATGTCATAACAGTGGGCCTCGAGATTGAGTGGTCCAGTCAGTAGGGTCGAGCCTGAGGAGAGTCGTGAGACAGTCTGCCACAAGGAAGGTGTTTTAATCAGTTGTGAGCAGTGGCAAGGTGGTTCAGCCTGACTGAAGTCACTCTGCCCCAATCTGGAGTGGAGAGTTTCTTCGTCGGCATCGAATACCAGTGCCTGTAACTTGCGACGCTAACGGGGCTTTGTTACTACAACGGTCTAGGTGTCAAGAATGGGACCCACTTTCAAGCCTCCCGCTCTATTGAGACAATCTCCCTTGCGTATTAGTTGTATATAATCGGGGGCATCAAGGAATTTGAGTTAGAAGTCGCTCGAGATTGCAACCTGCTCATGTGATCTGAAGACCAACTGATGGTCGCAGACCTATTCAGGGTCGCAGAGTATGGTGAACAAGAATGTCCGGAGTCTTTCGGGCCAACTTCTGACAAGTCTCGTAATATTGCTGCAGCTGAATCAGAGCCTCAAGAAGGGGTGCCTCGCCGCTTAATCCTGGAGAAACAAGGGGCCGGTCCATCCTCTACTCTCGTGAGTGGTTGCATTTGCAGCCTTGATGGATGATGGTCCGTGTGAGTGTCACCAGATTGAGAAGGACCACTTCTTGGAGTACTTTCAAAGTATTCTATTCGTTAGTACGTCCTTCATCTCGTTTGAGGATGTGCAGAGCTTTTGCCCACTTTTGGTCCAATGAAGTTGCATAGTAGCAGGTTTGGCAAGAGAATCGTTTTATTGGCACGCCTCGTCAAGCTCTTTTTCGCCGCGATACACGACCTCCAGGGTCCGTCCAAAGAGCAGACTCGTAAGAATTCAAAAAACGTTTACACCCAAGGAAGGTCATTGTCTTGGCACTGTTCGTTCTGCAGCTGAATGAGGACAACATGTACCAGACCGGAAGCTGCTGGCTGGGCAAGTTTGCTGCACAGAATTGCACAGTCTACTTCGATGCGCACCGCCTGCGCATCACGGTGCCTTCAAAATATGTACAAGGCGGGGCGGAGGCTATGACATTTCATTGGGGCCTAGACGAGTTGGCCGACGGCAACAGTTTCCTCGTGGAGGTACGTATGCTCTCTGCTCTTTGATCGTTGATCACTGAAGGCAACCTGTCGGAGTGAGGAAAGATAGGGGGTGGATGACGAAGCGGGATTTTTTGAGCGGCTTTTGCCCAGGGAATGGATTGAATTCGTTGCTGGGTGCCCGTGAAGACAGTAAGGAACGTCGACCTACAACAAGGCGACTCGTTTCTTCAAAGAGATGGTTCTTTCGGGTTGATCGTTGATTCTTTCCATCTCTTCCTCTCCATTTTTGCGCACTGTGAGAATCATTTGTGCGGTATTTCATATCTGCAATGGCATCTGTTGAGTTACACCTCTTCCAACAGAAACCTGACTGACGGTGAGCAGCTCGCTCGATACAGTCTGACGACGACGTTGCTAAGGATCGGCTGCTTGCGTTCCACTTCAAGGGCGAAGTGCATCCAGCGTTGAGTGCGTACTTGGACCCGAAAAGTAGAGGTACGAAAGCTTGCCTTCTGTTTGAACCGTGAAACTGGGTCTCGATAGTCGGTTTCCGTTTTTCCAGCTCAGCGAAGCAACTCGGTCTGTTCTAAAAGGGCTCGTCATAAGCGTTGGATGTGTTGCCTTTTCGCAGCCACATTCGGGATCGGCTTTGAAGCTCGTTTCAGTCCCTGCTTTGCTTCCAATATGGTCCATTTTCGTTTAATAAGAGATCAAGTCCAGAAACCCCAGTTTTGTTCTTTTAAGTTGGAGGGTTGACTTGCTCTGTAGATCCAGCTTAAGCTGTCTCGCCGGTGGCATCCCTGGCGAAGCAGAACGGTCTCAACCTGCTCAGTAACTTGCAATCGTATTGCCCGTTTTTAATCCTCTTTCGCGGTGTGATGATCACCATCTGCGGAGTCGAGTTGCTACATTGATGGGAACACATTCGTGTGCCAGCTTCTTTTACTTGAAAAGGTTCCGTTGGATCCACTTCTTTGATACTAAAACTCCTGTTGTATGCAGACCTCCATGCTCGTATGGTCGCCTTTGAACTGGACGCCGACGAGTGGAAGGCCCGCCGGAAAGTGAGCACGTGGCCTGACGCCCTGAAGGGTCATTTCGTCACGATGACGTGAGCACTTCCGTTCTGACTCTGGCTGAAACATTTTGACACATATGCTGTACCCTGGTACTTTTGAAAAACTAATGGGACTTTCTCCTCCAGTTGCTAGCTTGGGCAGTCGGTCAGTGTACTGAAGGGATACTGACTGCTGGGGAGTCCTTCAGTCGAGCATTAGAGATCGTTTCAGGACTCGGAACCACGTTCGAACTTTGTCTCATGAGCCTCCAATGACTTCTACGGGACGCTAAAACAGAGTCATTTATTGATTGAGCAGCGTACATTCTGTGCTGGCCTCGCTTTTCAAGTGCCAGTACGAGTGACTGCCTCCCATAAGCTTGGAGTCTGACTCCTACAGAACGAAACGTTCCACCTTACAAGCTCCAGGCTTCTGAGTTCTTTGAGAATTCTACCAGACGCTTTCTGTCCACTGCTTGCAACCCTGGCAACAGGCAGGCCAGAGTCAAACCCCTGGTTAACGCTGTGCTTCTTTTCTTCGCGCACGAGCACGCCAGTCGCTTTCGGTACGTGTTGCTTACGTCATTTTCATTGCCGACAGGCCGGAGTACATCAAACAGTGTACCAACGGACGGCCAGCGGAGAGCGCGGCGCTTCTGAACCCGAAGGCCGACCAGCGCCAGCGGGCTGCCGCCCTCGCGAGCGAGTGAGAAGCTGCATCTGGTTGATGGTTTGAGAGTGCAGGCGTTTCAGGGTTTTAGGGTTTTTCTGCACGTGGATGCGCCCCGTCTGGCTGCGCAGCGTTCTTGCGGGCAGGTCTTGGAGATGTAGTGAAAGCAATTGGACAGCTGGTGGCTTGCTTTAGAAGTTTGAGCTTTTCATAGTCTGTCAGGCTCTCTTGGTGAAGAATGCTTTGAATGTTAGCGCGTTTTCCACGAACCGCTTCTTTCTCGTAAATTGCGCAAGTCGTCAGGGCCGCTTAGCTTGCCTTGCGAGGAGCTCGAGTCTGCTGTGTTCCATTATACCCCCAGAGAAATGTCAACCTTCGATTGGACTTGCTATCAATCAGTGTCTTAGCCAGCTGACGGCCTCCAACAAGATCCTTGCTCGACGATTGCAATAGCGGGCGGCGACTGACGAAAGCTCCTGGAGGTGAATCAGGGTCGGCACTTGCTTTAACAACCATTCGCATTGCTGACGGATTTCTGCTGCACCCCTAGGCACTACACCCGGCCCAGCCGCCACCAGAAGCCGTCCATCCAGACGTTCCACTTCCCCCCAAACGACCCTGACGCCGTTACCATCTCCACCACCGACCTGGCCCGCCTGGAGCCCCACGAGTTCCTCAACGATACCCTCATCGACTTCTACATCAAGTGAGCGGGTCTCAGCTGATTGGTGTGATTTGACTTACGAGTCTGTGTAAGATCCACATCAAAACGGTTCTATGTTGGTTGTTTTTCTTGGAAACATGGTCTACCTGAAGCAAAGATCCGGTGGACGAGCTAAGCTTGTTCTTGGAGTCGCTCCCGCCTGTAAGGAAGGTGTCAATGTACTCCTTGGGCTCAGTTCCATAGCGTGGAAATGAGAATCCCAATAGGCTTGTTATGGAGGTGAGAGGCTCTGCACGAGGCTCCGCTGCCTTAAGGGACTTCGTCTCTAAAAAGTGTGCGATCTGTTATCTTAGCTGAGCTGGGACTGATTATGCGGACATTCTGGTAGGTCGACATGTGCAACTGTGTCGTAGTTTGTTCAAACCTTCTCCCAACCTTCTTCTTTTGCTACCTTGTTTGTGTACCCTCAACTTTTCTTTGCTTCGGCTCTCAAAGAACAAAATAGTAGTTGGGCCCAAAAATACATACAGCACGATATTATTTGCCTATCTTGCCAGGTTGATAACCCTACGACGACAGCGTATTTGAAACGCCGGAAGTTTTGCGAACAACGTAAATGAAGACACTGATGAATTGAAACTTCCAAAGCTGCGATCTTGAATCTGCCAGCCCCTTCTTTCGTCAATTTCTCCAGATTGCCACTTGCCACTAGAGCGATGCTAAAGCGCCGGGACTTCTGTAGATTATGTGAACTTATTTCGCGGAGTATCTTCATCAACAGTGCTGAAATTCCAGTTATTCTCGTGTAGGTTCCTCCAAGTGGCGAACCTGTCGGACGAGCACGCGGGCCGCATCCACATCGTGAACAGCTTCTTCTTCAAGAAGCTGACCGAGACTGCGCAGGAGGCGCGCAAGCGGGGCGCGTCGGGCGAGGAGGCCTTCCGGCGCATGAACAAGTGGACACGCAAGGTCGACATCTTCCTCAAGGACTTCGTCATCGTGCCCGTCAACCAGAGGTGAGGCGACAGGACGTCACCTTATTTTCACAAGGTCTTGAGGCTTTTCCGGGTAGCGAACCTGGACATTGAGGGCTCAAGCATTTGGCGCCCAGTAAGTCCGGGACTACTCTGTTTGGTTCGGAGGTGATTTGGCGGGTGCCCATACGCAATGGAGGTGATGTCATGCCCCTTGCGCCTTCCTGCTCTCATCATGCATTCTTTCCTAGGGGAGTGCACTTGAGAAGAATCTCTCGCCTTTTCCGTTCTGATTTTCCTCATTGACCACCTCCCTGGTATTCTTCCTCTTATTCGTTGGTAGTAGAAGTGAAACGCGAATCACCGTGTCTGTTGCGTTGGCTATTGTTGAGTGCCGTTTGCAACTGCGGATGTTCTGCTTTTCTAAGAATCTTGTTTCGTAGCTGTGTCCCTTTTCGTTTTAGCTGAAAGTTTCGTCTCCGGCGCTCAAAATCCGGAGGTTTGAATCCGCATCAAGCCAGCCGGCCATTATCGGCCCCCTAAGTTGAAAGGAGTCTCCATTTGTCCAGGTCTGCTCTTTGACCAAACCTCCTGTCCTGCACCTCCCGCACCATTGCTCCGTAATATTAGGAAGCCCATTCAGACCATTTTCAAAATTCAAACCATCCAGAGACAGATACTCCCTACTCAGACACTATCTTGATGAGTCGGAGCTTGTGGCCCCAGTATTTTCTATTGCAAAGCATCAACGTTCTCTTCAGCTTGTGCTGGATCCTGGCCTATGGCTGGCGAATACAGACTTGCTGCAATTTGCATCCCTCAGGGAACAACACTCTTCGGAAATTTCTCAACGAACTCTATCTTGCATGAGATCAGTGGTGTTTACTGCAGCTTGCACGGGAGCCCGGTTGCTTTTTTGCATCTGAGAGAAGGATCATTGAAGTTTCAACTGAGCAGTTTTGTCGTATCCCAGTGGTTCCTTTGCGAACCTTGATCAAACTTACGGTCGTGGCTTCTCTGTACAGCTTGCGCCGGAGCCTTGCCATTGTCGCATATCCCAAACGTGAGTCCCCGATTCTTTCATCAGTTCGCAGTGGAATCAACCTTGTCAGATCCAAAGGAAGTGCAGCCCAAACTTTTCTCAGAGACATCACCGATCTTTTGTGCAGTTTGCACTGGAGCCTGGCCATCATCGTATACCCTGGCGGCGGGGACAGCATCAACGGCAAGCTGGCCGGCCCGTGGTTAGGTCAGCGGACTCCGTGCATCCTGCAGCTCGACTCGATGGCGGGGGGGCATACCAACGTGGAGGATCTGCTGCGACAGTGAGTCTTTTCACGCTTTCACCTTCACGTTATTTTCTGGGCGCCGGAACAAGCTCAGTCTCCGGAAAAATCCAGGAGCGCTTCGTCTCATGAAAGATACGGAAACTACAGTAAGAAACTCGGCGGGAAGTACCAGCTTCTTGAAGAATGCCGGACTGAAAACTGCAATGGGACAGTCGGAGATCCACCGGTTTCGCGTTTGGTGCAGACTGCTGTTGTTGTTTTTCGCTGGCCGCAACCACAGCCATCTAGCAGGGTCGACCAAGCTAACCAGAAAGGTTAGTCAACCTACCTAGGAAGGTCAACGCGGCTAATGGATGGCTTTTCTTGCACACGTGTCCAGGTACCTGACCGAACTTTGGCTGGCGACCCACCCCGATGAAGAGCGGCCCAAGGGGAACGAGCCCTTGCAACAGTTTTCGAGGACGGCGATGCCCTTCATCCAAGTCAAGGTGTGTTCTCAATCCTTTGCTTTTATCAGTGTTTTTAGTGTTCTCAATCCTTTGGTGCTGCACAGCTTCCAATTTTCGGCCCCACATCCTCCGAGCAATTCCGTAGACAGCGAACTGCAAGCAGTCAGACCGCCGTTTGCGTACCTCTGACTTGCTGCGTCCAGCATGGCTCAGAACGTTCTTAGAAGCTGCCTGTTTCTCGAGCAATGCCTTCGCATCTGCCTTGGATCCGCTTTGTTCCTTCCTCGTGTTTTTGATCGGGGCTACCGGTTCTAAGGCTCAAATTCGTGCTGGCATCTGTTTGAGGCTGCTGAAAACTTGGTCAAGTTGGAATTGTCCATGTGCAAAAAAGCTACATCAAAGTGCTCGACGGACTAAGAGCATCATACGCGCTTAAGGGTAGGAACTTGTAATACTGCCTTTCGAAGCGCAGAGTCTTCTCAAGGGTCGCCAACGCCTCCCAGTAGTACGCCCCAAAGCCCCGCAACTTGAACGCCGTACCATGCATTGGTGAGCCGCTGACGTGGCTGCTGACATCACCCTGTCCATGTCCAGGTCCCCCAGCAAGACAATCACTGCGACTGCGGGCTGTTCCTGCTCCACTATGTCGAGCAGTTCATCGCGGACCCTCCCCCGATCTTCGACAGGCGGTTAGGCAGCGCCAGGAAGGGCCATTACAAGGTGGGTGATGATTGTTTGGGGTTCAGCACACCGATGTGACAGCTTATTTCTCTCCAGACTGCTCGCAATTCTGACCCTAAAAAGAGTTTTGACGTCTGGTTTAATAGCGAGATCTGAAGGCGCTTGCTGATTACAGTCGTACAAGATTGGGACGTCCGTGGGTGTTGTCGTTTGTATCTTTTAATATGCGGGGGCGGCCTGATATCAAAAACGAAAAGAGGTGCAAAGCACGAACGTAAGTTCACGAAGATAAGTTCATTGGTTTCGCTTCCTTTGGAGGAGAACATGGCTTGCTTTCATTTCCCCGTTTGAGCTAATGTAAGTGCCGCCTCTTTCTTCAGATGACGCCGAACTGGTTCACCCCGGGGGAGGCCTCGGTGAAGCGCGCGTACCTGCGCGAGCTCGTCATCCGCCTGGCGGGCGAACTAGCGCAGGGCAACACGGCGATCCTTGACCGGGGCAGCCTCAATGCGCTCTGGACTGACGTCACCCATGGCGGCAGCGACGCCGGGGTGGGTACGCAGAAGCGGCGCGCCGACCGGGGGATCCCCCCGGCAGAGGACGAAATCGCCGAGGCGCGGCGGAAGGACGCGCCGAAACCGAGTGCGAAGAGGCCCCGTAAAGAAGAGGGGAAAGGGGGGCCCGTGCTGACGTCAGCGTACGATGAGGAGTTAGAGAGGACAAGTGGGGACGAGGACGGTGCGCGTGCTGCCGCAGACGGGCGGGAGAGCGCGCGCGCTGCGCCGTTGACGGAGGAGGACTTGCGGGCTGCGTTGAAGGAAGATCCTGGGGCGGCTGTCGACCCGGACAATCCGCTCAGCGTTGACCTGGATCCGTCCCCGCAGAAGCGGAAACGGAGCCCGGGAGCGGCCAACGAGGGGGGCGATGCGGGAGCGGCTGATGCAAGCGGGGCGGCGGGTCCACAGAAGGAGAGGGGTTCGTCAGAAGAGTCGGGACCATTGGCCTTCTACAGACGACGCCTCGACCAGATTGCTTTGGAGGAGAAGGCGGAAGCTGTTCGGCCGTCTACGCTGAACCAAGCGGTGAAGCCGGCCGGTGCGGCGCGGCAGAAGGGTGCTGACGTCAGGCGGAGAGACGCTGACGAACGCGTGCCGGACTCGGAAGACGAGGAGGAGGAGGCCCGGCGTGGGGACAAGAGGGAGCGGTCCGATACGGCAGGAAGCTGCGGTGGTTTCGATGCGCGGGTTGACCGGATTGATGCGGAAGCGCCACGAAAGAGAGCACGGTCAGAGGGGTTGGAAACGGCCTCTGCACAGGGTGGACGTTCGGAATTTGAGCAGTCGCCTGCCGCCCCCAGCGAGAACGGCGGTGAGGGGAGCGGAAGCGAGGGTGAGGCTGTGGCGAGGCGGGAAGTGTCCGGGAGTGCGCCCGGTAGGGGGATTGGCGCCGGGCGCGGTTTGGGGGTTGATTCCGCCAGTCCGAGCAGTTCCGACGGAGTGCAAAGATCTGAGGGTATCTCAGAAGAGAAGGGTTGGCAGCGCGGCATGGATGAGAAGCGGTCAGAGGTACGTGAGCTGACGGTTGTTCTGGACGGGGGCGGCGAAGCCGAGGAAAGTGGGGGGGAGAAGGAGCCGGGGGAACGGAGCGGAATGCAACTGGTAATTCATCCCGTTCTGGGGGAGTTGCACGAGATCGACGAGCTGGGGGGTTCGCCGCTGTCGGATAACGACGGAGAGGACGGTGCGGGGGAGTCGGGAGCACCGCACGAACGGGGCTGGTCGGAAAGAGGGGCAGCGGAAGGTGCGGGGGAAGAAGACGGGGCCGAGGAGGAAGCCGTACGGGGAGAGAGAGGGGATGACCAGTGGTCTCGGGAAGAGGAGGGGAATCGAAGCGGGGCGGCGGGAGGGCGGTTTGAAGATGGAAATGGAGGAGAGGGCGGTTGGTTTGCTGCTCGGGACAGAGGTGAGAGCCCTGATGCCGATGCGGACTCGTCCCGCGAGAGCTCAGAAGAGCCCAGCTCGTTTGCGCAGGGAACGGAAAAGGCCCATCGGAGGAGCGGCAGCACGGGGGCGCGTAGTGCGCCAGACAATGCGAGGTTGAAGAAGGATATTGCGATCGGGGTGATGCGCGCTGTGAGCAGGACGCAAGGGGGCGAGGTGGAGAGCAGCGGCCGCGAGGGGGCGGAGCGCGAGTCCTTGGGAGAACTAGGCGCGGCAGGAACGCCGGGAGCGTTTCGTGCGAGGTGGGCGCCGGTGGGAAGCTGGAGCCCCGGCGAGAAGGGTTCGGGCGGTCGGGAAGAAGAAAACGTGAGGGACAGGCCAGCGGGGTTGGCGGGGTTCTTTGGGGATGAGTCGATGGAGGGGAGAGAAGGTCCTAGCAGAAGCGCGCACGAGGGCGGGGGCGCGGAAGCTTGCGTCACAGACGGCGAGGAGAACGAGAATGAGGTGGACTTTTTGGGAGAGGCCGTCAAGGCGCCCCGGGGGGATGCGGCCAGCGGGCAAACGGGGGAGGGGGCAGAGAAAGGCGCACTCCGGGGGGCTGAGACGGGCGTTGAAGCGGGTAGTGGGAGCAAGCGAACGCCGGTTGAAACGATTCTGCAGAAATTGAGGGCGCCAAAGAAACTGGACGGAGAATCAAAGTTGGGGGGTACGAAGAGGCGGGTTGAGGCTGTGGAGCGGCAAGGGGAGGCGTTGTCTAGGGGTGATGGAGAACTGGAGGGCGCTAGCCGATCGGAAACAATGAGCGGTCCTACCGAGGAAATGTTGAAAAGAGCAGAGAACGCTTTGGACAGGCTTAACGCCAGAGTCCGAACCGAGCAGTCTCTGGCGGAATTGCGACAGGGAAACGAGTTGGAAACGGTTGCGCAGCCGCAACCGGAAATGAAAAAGATAGACCGAATGAGAGCCAGAGCAACCCAGAATCTTTTGAGTGGCTCTCCACAGAGGCCAAGCAGGGATCCGGGTTACGGGGAGGGTTCGGCGACGGAACTCCGGGTTATGCTGGACGAACCGACCGGGTTAGCGCCCGACGAGGCAAATAACCCGGGACCCGCGGAAGTGCCCGATAGTCCAGTTTTCGAGCCCGGGGCGCATGAGCGAGGGCCGGTTTCTCAGAACTTTAGTCAGGAAGACGATCAGAGAAGCGAATCAACAAGCGCTGAGGCGGAGAGTTGGGACCGGGAGGGGTTGGCCGACCACAGGAAAGGAGGGCCTTCCGGAGAACATGGCGGGACGAGTGACCGGTTTTTGCGACCGGGAAAAACGGACCGGGCCTCGCTGACGGAGGACGGTGACGCGCGATCGACGGATCGGGAGACAAAGAGATTCCGGTCGTCGCTCGACATTGACGCTGACTTCAAACACTACCTCGCCGAAGGACGGAGAGACGATGAGGCAGAGGGAACAGATGCAGAAGAGGCGGCGGGACCGACTGATTGGTCGGATGAGCTGGTTCAGGGGGTGACGATACCGGGCGCCTTTCCCCCCGAGCCGGCCAGCAGCGGCTTTCAGTTCCTGCCCCTCGGTGAGAAGGGCCCGACCCCCTCGGGGTTTGAAAGCGGCAAACCTGTCGTGACTAAACTCGGTGAACCTCGCAGGGGTCTGAGGACCCAAGAGCTTGTTCCGGCGCCGGACAGCGGAACGACTGCACCAGCGGAAGATGACGACTGCACGATCGTCAGCGCGCCGTCCCGGTCGCCCCTTTTTGGACCTCCCGGGCACCAGGGCACGCGCGCGGGGGCGACCAGGCCAGGGCCCAGCGGCACTGGGCGGTCGCCAAGAAACGGGGAAGTGCATTCCGGAGGCGGGCGGTCCAGTCAAAACGGGGGGAAAGCTGGCGATAGCGCAAGGAGCTTCGCAAACGGGTTGGTTGGGGCCAAGGGAAAAGCGAACTTGTTGCAGACCGGGGCTGTGATCCGCCGGGGGAGTGGCCAGGCAAACGGGAGCGGGTTTGCGGAGGGCGTGGCTAACGGGAAGAGCGACGGACTCAAATTGACGGGATTTGAGGATTTGGATCCGGACGAGGATTCGGAGGGGTTTGAACCGGAGCGCCGGCAGAGGCGGGCGGGTGTTGAGGGGGGAACCGAGGGAATGGGAAGCGAAGATGAGTGGAAGGCAGGGGGCGAGAACGGCCTACCGCTGAGCGAGGGGGGGAAGGGAGGTGCGGAGGATTGGGCGGATAGCGAGCGGCTGGGTGGGGGTGAGAGAAAAGGGCCCCGGCTGAGCTTTGGGTTCTGGCAAGAGCGTGGCGTGCCGGAGAGCGAGGGCGAGCGGAGGAAATGGAAGTCTCTGGAAAAGTTGATGCGCGAGACCCCATCCCAGGAGCAAGGAACGGGCGGCGAGGGTTGGGGGGATGAACGGGAGGAGAGGACGCCGCCACCACGTGACGTGGCAGTGGAGGAACCATCACGTCACCGTGCGCCAAGTGACGTGGGGAATGGTGTTAGAGCTGCGGGGAAAGCGGCCGAAACAAAGCGGGAGGTGTTGACCGTTGACTCAGATGAGGACGAGGAAACGGGAGTGGACGAAAGTGCCGGGAACCGTCCCAAGCGATCAAAGCGCACCACACTGGAAAAAGTGAAGTCCCCGGAAAGAAACAGTCAACTTGAGGGGGTTCTGGCCCGGCGAGCAGCAGCCGCTGCAGTAAGATCGAGGATCCTCGTGTAGTTGAATGTTCTTGCCATCTGCTATTTGGTACGAACGGTCAAAGTTGATGAACCTTCACAATCAAAGAGGAGGCACAACGACAATCTGATCATAGCGTCTGCACGACAACTGCAGTTCTCAACTTTTTTTTCAATGACTGCCGCTTCAGCACCCAGCAAGATCTGAGAATTTTTGGGCAGACTTCAACGGGGGTGTTTGAAAGGCGTGCACGTTGTCAGTTGGGCGTATAGCTGCTAGCTCTGCGCTTTTCTGCGAGGCCTACTTTTCGACCATGCCGGCTGCCAACCATCACTGGCTCTGCGAGTGGCTGCCATCCATCACTGAGAAAGCTTTCATCTGAGATGTGTTAGCTCGAGCTGCACACGTGAACGAAAGTGATGATTTGAGTTCGATTAGTTTGCCGAACGGTTGGAACATGATGCATGGGATCTGACAGCTCATGGTGCCCATGATCGTTCAATGCGACGCTAGTGCACGGCAGCGCATGTTCGAATGATCAGTCTGCCAGACGCCTTCGATCGATCATGCAAGAGAGCAATTACGTAGGAGCATCAACCAGCTACTTTCATAGATCCGACCTGGCACTGTCGCACATGTGTGAACCCGAGCAATCTCTATAGGAATTGTGGCGCCTTCGTATGTGGTTCGATCGAGCCGAGCTCTGCGTTCGAATGTTAAATTGGGCAAGACATCAATCATGGATCAAAGGTGACATGTTGGATCGCAAGCACAGTTGACAGTCCCACTGCAGTAAAACAACTCTAAGGTTCCGGCGTTTTCAATTGCGGCTGCGCAGCTTTCTCAGTGCGCAGTACGTGTTCATACTAATATGTCTTGGTGACGGTGCCCGAGGAAGTTCACTTGGTTGATATTGATTTTGACCCACATGCTATTTAAGGTCAACTCAGCCGTTGGCAGAGTGTCATTCCATCACCGACCGGCAACATGACCGTGGACACTCTTGCATCTTTGGCAACAAAGGCGTTGAATTGACGGAGCGCCTCTGTCTTTTTGTCCTTGACTCCCGAATCCGCGACCTTTCCATGCCACAGCACGTTGTCCACCACGATCAGCCCCCCAGGCCGAATCTGCAGCCAAACAATTGTCTGTGAAGTGAGCTTTCGACGTGTTTCGTGCGTGCACATCTCGTCAAGATGGAAATAATTCATGCGTTAAAGATCCTGTAGGGCTCGAGTGACCTAGTTACGGCATCCAGCCTTGAGAACGTACAGACGAATCGTGGGGAAGCCCGGGACACCGGTCTTCCCCACGTCAAGCAGGTGCCCCACAACTTAATCCACACATACAAAAGCAGTGCACGTTTTGAACAGAACCGGATCCGCATTCTGTGTGTCGTATCGAACGTTGCTACTATAAGAGCACTTCTGTAGCTTGCCCTGTTTCGGGAAGTTCTCTCCAACTGGAAGTCATGAAAGCGAGCGGGCATGCGCAGAGCTGTTGATGCAGGCGTGGTCCCAAAACTGCTTAATTAGTACCGAACGGCAACTCATTTCGCCCTCGCTCTTTTCTGCGGAACGGGCCAACATGGCAACGTAACCAAAAAACGGTCAGAATGATGCCAAGCAAGGACGCATTTCCGAACAAGCCGTACTTACCAACTTGAGTAGACATTCGAAGTAGGCCAGGTACGACCGTTTGTCTGCGTCCAGGAAGGCCATATCGTACCTGCAAGGAGCATGTCGCTGCGTAAGGTTTCAAAGTGGATGTGCATCCTGGAAGGGGAAAACTTGGGTGCACAAGAACATATTTCGTGCAGCTTCTTGAAAAAGAGAAAACGGAGAATGCGAGCCAGGTGCGGTCTTGAAACGGAATCGAAACAGCGACTAAACGAAGTCTGAACACCGAGAATCATGTCGCGAAAGTTGCATGGGCATTAAAAGAGAGCTCCCGCGTTTGCATATGAGCCCGGTGGGAGCGGCAGATGGCTGTCCGATCTCTCCCACCGACCAAGAGAAGACGTTCTTTGAAAGCGTCTGACCGTCAGCTTTCCAACAAAGCTCCAAAGTGATTGCGGCTCAAGATAATTGAAGCAAAGTGGGAGCCTCAGAGAGCAATCTGACGATTGTGAAGACCAGGATAGAGTGCCGTCGAGCTTATTACCCGGGCAAGCGTTTTCGAGCAACGCCTAAGCACACCGCTTTTTCGCTCTCCTTCTCAGTGCGCCCTGCTGATGAGAACTATCAACATCGACAAACCATCATTCCTGCTTCCGATTGCGCGCCGACCAATCAAACACCATGCCCAAGCTCCTTTACACTCACGTGTCGGTCTCCCCCGCAGCGATCATTCCCTCCAGAGTTTCCAGCGCCGGTCCCAGTCTTGCGTCAACCTTGTCTCGAACCCCCCCTTCTTCCCAGTAGCGGGACGCGATCTTGACCCACCGAGGGTCCCATTCACACGCCACTAACCGGCCATTGGCAGGCAGAGCCCGGGCCATGGAGAGGCTCGAATAGCCGGTGTAAACGCCCACTTCTATGACGAGTTTCGCTTGGCAGATGCGGACGAGGAAAGCCAGGAGCTTGCCTTGCTCAGGGGATACCTGCGCGATTAGCAATCTGGGGTTTATTCTTGGTCTCCAAGGGTGCTTTCAACGAGCGGAGCTGGGCTGCAGGCTTTCCCCGGATATTTTGCAAGGCCTTGGTGTGGTGCTTTATGTTAATGTGTTGATGCTTACTGGTTTGTTGCAATAGTTAGAGATGATTCTAAAATGATGCCCCTTGGCCTTCTCTAGGGAGGTCGCTGTTGGAACGCCGGTCAGAAACTCAATCAATATATGGCAGTTCCTGATGCGGTACACAGCGACTAGATCAAACCAACAGCGCCAATACAGAGAACACAAAACAAGCGAAGTACCTCACGTGTGTCCCAGCATCCATGTCACCAGAACCACTGATATCCAGAATTTGTCACTAATCATAGGCGATACCTGGTAAAAACAAGGAGCAACTGTACAAGGTTCACCGCCATCTGCCAGCCGAGATGTAAAAGTCTTGTCCACTCTCAAACTGTCCATTCTGAGACAATCTCTACGAGCTTCATAGTAAGGGGTTATGCGTCGCACCTGCTTTCTGTGCAACCCCTCAGACATTAGATTAAAAACAATTGGAGTTCAGAGTGGGCCACGTACCGCACCTGCATCGAGGCCCCTGCCCCCGGCAGCTTCCCCGTCTCCTCTCGCAGCCTCGCAAAGATCTCCTCCTCGTTATTGTGCCCTAGAAGATAGCTCATCAGCTGATCGTCCATCTCCAAGTACGGCTTTTTAAGTGGTGCCAGAGGTTTTTCAACATTCTCTAGCTGTGGCGCTGGCTCTTCTCTATAATCTCGGCAGTCCGTTTGAGTTGATGCTAGTTGGCTGCGGACTGTGCTATGCAGGCTTCTGCAGAGGGGGCCCTGAAGTTTAAAAGATCTTTGGCTGAAAGTCTGAAGGCGCTCTAGTGAAGGAATCTGATTGAATGCTTCAGAAACAGTGGTGGTGGTCATGAGGTGAAGTGCTGAACAGTCTGCGGTGCTCGTTCCATCTCTTTTTCTAGGTGGACTTAGCTGTCTATCTCCACACCGTTGCAACCAGACTGTCAAATGGGCCGGCAACATCCTGCTGATTGCCTGATCAGACGACGCCAACATCCTACGTTTAAATGAAATGTGCCGCTTATCCGTTGTGAATGACCCAACTCCTTCACTTCTCTTTGCTGCAGAGTTTCTCAAGCTCCGCCGACAAAGAGCGGGGCCAGAGCGGCCGCCGCATGCCCTGGCCACACGATCAAAGACTAGAACCTCCATTGGCCGGTTGATCCTGCACCAAATGTGCGTCATGCATGACCCCGCTGCCATTAGAAAAACAAGTTTAGCAAACTCAAGGCGTCTCCTTACTGACATTCGCTAACAGGATGGTCTGCAGCAAGGAACTGCTGCCCCACTTGGCCCCAGGGCCATGGCGTCATTGTGGGTCCAACTGGCAACAACCTTCCGATGATATGTGCGTCTAAAATGGCCCTGGCACGCTAACCAATTCACAGGATTTAACATGAGATGCAGGCGCATGATCTGTAATACGTGAGCTGTCTATTCTTATACGTCGACTTAGGTTCTGAGAGTATCCTAGTGCATTTGGACGTAAAACAACTCAAGGCATGAATTTTGCTTGGAAGCATCAAAATACTTCAAAAGCGTATTGGATATTACATACGCACTTAAACAGCGTTTATAGTAGGGTACCCAAGGCCCAATGCCACATGAGGCCTTATGAGTACGTATACGAGAAGAGCCACGGGACATTTCAACTTGGAGGCTCTGCGGAAAAGCTTTGAAAGGTTCCAACTTCCAACTCGTCAAGACTCAGCTCGGTGTGGCTTCTTGTGCAAGCATAAATTTGAAGCTTTTGGGAGGCGACGTTGCAAGGGTCACGCAGGGAGGTTTGGAGACGGGCCTGCACGTTGGATGCAGAGGGTCCAGCACGTAGCAGCTTTTTTGTGATTACACGGGAGTCAATCAGGCATTTCTGAAAACTGTCGCTCTGGTTGAGGCCTACGTGTGTTTCAGCATGGCGTCCGCAAGCATGGCGCTGTCCTCTGCATTCGCCAAAACCCTAAACCTTTCGACGAGCTCGTTCACGGGCTCAAAGCTGTCTGGGGCGCCCCTCAGCGTCCCCTGTGTGGCCAGGCCCCAGCAGACCCCCCAGATTGTTGCTAAGCAGCTGCAGGGGAAGGTGGTCCAGAATGTTTGCGACAAGACGGCGTCCATTGCTGTGACTAGAATCTTTGAGCACCCTAGGTATAAGAAGCGGCTACGGATGGTCAAGAAGTACCCCGCGCATGACCCGGAGAACTTGGTGAGTTGCGTGTCAGCATTGGTAATGGTTTTCTTGGTCGTAGTCTGGAAGGAGGGCGCTTTCTCTATCCTTTGGGGGTGAAGGCATTGGCAGGCCCACGGTTGCATTGTTGTGGGAACCGAGTATGCTTAAGCATATCTCGCTGCATTTTGAGCCAAACATGTTTTTTTGACAGTAAGTATCTCGTGAAATGAGGCGCCTCTGTGAGAAGGTGATGCAAAAGTAGGAACGTGCAAAACTCGGCCTTCCACTTTGTCCTCTGGAGCTGTCATCTATTTGCATAGAGTCGTTGAAAACCGGTGTTGTACCCGATAAGATGAGGAAGTGGTGTCATCATTGCTAAGTGGCTCATCAAACCTGAGCAGTACCAAAGTCCTTTAGGTGTCTGCTTTCTTGTCTCCAAGTCTATTCTTAGCGCAGCCGCCCTTGATTGCATTGCCCTCACATGGTTCCACGTGCTTGATGGCATGACGACCACCGGGGCTATGATGCAGCTTGCATTTTGTCAGAAGCGACGTTATGTGCTTTTTACCTTGACATGCTTCGATGATTGGA
This sequence comes from Klebsormidium nitens, assembly GCA_000708835.1. Classification (NCBI taxonomy): domain Eukaryota; kingdom Viridiplantae; phylum Streptophyta; class Klebsormidiophyceae; order Klebsormidiales; family Klebsormidiaceae; genus Klebsormidium; species Klebsormidium nitens. The sequence goes on along the minus strand of DF237193.1, from coordinate 93,052 downwards.
GAGCTTGCATTTGGTGCTCATACTGCCGCTGATTCCAATGTGGTGCCTGGTGCATCAACTGTACAGTCAGCTGCAATCAGTGTTAATCGGTCGCGCTATTCAGTTGCCGAACCCCTTATGACCTTCCCCGACTATTGCTTCTGCCACTTGTGCTAACCCGTGGCCAAGCGGGAAGCAATCGCCATGATGGCATGGTGAGGTCAACCAGCTATAGCTGATTGGAATAGCATATTGTCACTCCTGACAAACTTGGGAGCAGGCCCGTCGACCTAACGCTGATCGCTATCTTCCCTCCGCAGTGCCAAGTAGGGGACTGGGTTACCATCAAGCTGTGCCGGCCGGTCAGCAAGTCAAAGAAGTTTGCGGTTGTGCAAGTGAACGGAAAGAAGACGATGGCGGAGGAGATCCTGCAGCAAGAGCTGCTGGACAGGAGAGGTGAGGCTGCAGGAATCCGCCGCTCCTCCTACCTCCTAGGCAAACTTTTAAGGGGGTCGTATGTGAAGCATATTGGGGTTTCTCCCCTGCTCGAGGCAAAGGACTCTCCACCGATGTTCGCCCGTTTTTCTGTTTCGATGACTTGCTGGAAGAGGGGGAGGCAATGGGTAATTCTGTGACATCCTGCCCAGTTGTTTGCAAGGGCGCTGAGCATATAGCAGCTTGAATTTCCTTTTGGTTTCCGCTCTTGGGAACTGCAATCTGAAATCCCGCTGTTCGTCCCCTGCTCGAACTGAGACCTACCACAAGCAGGTTCCAGCTTATGTTCAGACTCGCCGAGTCCAGGGAAGGGCACTCTGTCTATTATTCAAATTTTGCCCTCTCGTTCCTTAAGCGCACCAAGCTCAAATATTTGCTTTGAACTGGTCAGGAACTGACAGCCGCTGTCTTTGCTAGCATATCTACAGACTTGCACATTTCAGACATCATACAGTTGAATCTTTTAGTTACATGCTCTTTACCTCTTCTTCAAGGAGCCGTTCTCATCAATTCTTTCACCTGGTCGCTGTCCAGGCAAGAAGGCTTTGCCTTCATTCAAGGAACATGTCGCGGAGTTTGGTTCACCTCTTGTGGCCGCTGCGCAATAAAAACGGGGTTTGAGGAACGAGTTGTGAGTTTAGATCTTGTACGAGTTCTTCAAAAGCAGCAGTCTGCTCAGGAGAATGCTTATACGGGACGATTGTTGGTTTACGTACGGAAGCTGCTGGTGGAACGAGGTTCTTGGAAGGTATATGGTTGGTACCATTTGGGTTGATGGTGCTAGCTAGTTTGTTGGAAAGCGACAGCCAAATTCATCGCAATAGATTCATTCAAGGGCACCGAAAAGTTTCACGGTTCTCCGACATGCAGCTACCTTTACAGAACTCAGTCCGCTGCAATGATTTTTCATGCCGTATAGCTCTGCTGCATGTGTTGAGTCGGCTTCGGGTTTCGAAGTTCATATTTCTGATGCAGTGATGATACCTATCTTGAAAGCCAGTCTTTTCCCATTAAATAGGGCGAAGTTGTATGTTGAGATCTGCTTTGGCAGGTCCTTGATTGTCTGCCGCCCTAGCCGCTGAATGCAGGCCATGTGCTTTCAATGATCCGACGGATGGTTTTGCCAACAACTCGACCCGTTGCTTGAAACGTTCTTAACAGGCTTGACAATAAAATCGGAGTTAGAATTGTAGACGTTCAGGCCTTGTGTCTGATGATCGGTTGCCATGTCCGTTGTATACCATGTGTGCACATGCCGGCGGCCACCATTGAGCATTTGGACATGGAAACCTAGCATGCATGCAGTACAACTCGGACCATACGTATGCGGGCCCGCGACGCGCGTACTGATTTGGAATTCAATCGACTGGTCAGCATGCATGTGCATGCCATGGACTTGTGGCGCGCCCGGGCTGCCAGAAGCCCGTACGTACATGGGGCGGCCCTGCAATCGGATCTGACAGTAAGATATACATATTGCGGCCCTGCTGCCATGGTGGGTTATATTATTCATACCTACAGGCTCATGAGTGCCAGAGTTTATGTAGATTATATATAAACTCTACATAAACATATAGAAATCATATAGAATTATATAGAATTATAGAATTATATAGAAATTAGTTCACGATCCCGCGCTGAGTTGGGGCAGAGAGACCCGCCGCGCGCATGACAGCATCATGCGGGCTCGACGATGGCAGCACCATCATCCGGAGTGGGGAACGTCTACATCAGTCCGGTGGATCCTCATGTCAGTGCATGACCAGAATGCATCATGCCCGCCCAATCATCGGAATCGCCCAATGATCCCAGTGTTAGGCACGCGTCATGTGCAATCTCTCTCCAAACTTATGACCAGTGCTAAACAGGATGACACTCAAGTCGTACAATTGGACGCCCGGCTCCGATACAATCCTGTATGCACGGAATAGGTAAGCTGACCCTAACTGTACCCCGCACGGGCACAAGCTTGCACTGCAGCAAATGTAAATCAAGCGTTGCGGTGTTTCCGCTTACAGAAATCCTTACCTTACAAAGTACTCGCGCCAGCGTTGCAAGTCAATGTCATGGTCCTTTGGCATTTGCCAAGACTAGTTCATTGTACATCTTATACTTGCCCCTGTCGTCCAAACTTCCTGTCAGTGACTGTCTCTCAAATCTTGCATACGGCGCAACTTTATAAATCGTGCCCATGCGCTCTAAAGCACTTGTATTAATGAGGTTCTATACCTTTACTGCAGCCACGAGCTTCTTCCGTAGATGTTCGACGTCCTTCACACCGTGGAGATTGGTCAGCCGGTGGAAAATCAGATCCAAGAGCTGCAGGATCAGAAGGCAGTACGTCACGCAGTTGTGCAAGACAGGACCGTTTGCGTGGCGCCAAACATAGTCTCACGTTGCGCTGCTGCTTCGGAAGCACAGTCTACGTGGAGTGCTTTTGTGAAAGGATCTAAGATGGCTTCATGACGAGCGCAAAGCGGCCCGAAAAAGCATTATTCCTCAAACAGATGTGCTCTTCTCAGGGAAATTGCCAGTCCTGGTCCGAAGATACTCCGCGATCAGCAGTAAAGACGCCTTGCTTGCTGCAACAACCGTTATCGTCTTGTTGCAAGGCGGCAGTTCTCTCATCTCGCGGTATAGAGACTTACATCAAGAGACTCTAGCCGCGCTTCTGTATCAAACGTGATTAAGCCGACTTGCATAGAATTACCCAAGTCAAATTTCGAAGCGTTGGCATCCTCAGTGGTTAGAATTGAAGCCGTTGCACCAACCGACAACGGGAGTGGATAGGATTAATAGAAGCACCGTATCTGCACGTTGTCCCATATCGTCCCCATCAGTTTCGAGAGGGTGAAAACGGTGGGATTCTACTCTCTCAGAAAACGGACGGGTCTCAAATGAGTCAAGCCCGTGTGATTCCAGCCTGAACAGGTGGCACGAGACTCCCGGACGCCCAAACGGTCGACTTTGTGTCTGAGAAATGAAGCCAATGCTCGACCCCAGAAAACAGAGAATAGACAAAGGAAAAGACAGAAAGCGCAAACGACGAAAGAAAAACGAACCATGAAGCGCTTACCTGAGTCAGCCTCTCGTGCAGCGGCCGTCCTGCCACCTCCCCGGGGGGGCTTTCTTCGGCGGCGTCCGGACCCCCCTCGATAGTGCTTATCCTTGGCTTGGACAATCGGACGGAAGAAAGTCTTCCGGACGACCGAGAGGCCCTTTCGGACGAGTGAAAAGAGGGCGCATTCTCCGTTCCATCGGACGGCTGAGGCGGCTCCCCGTCGATGGAGGACTCTCTTCGATCGGACGGCTGTGGCTTCTCCCCTCGAGCGGACGGCTCAGGCCTTTCCCCCCCCTCGGACGGCTGAGGCTCGAAGGCTACGGACGTCCGCACCCGCCTGTGTTCGTCCGAATGGCGGGCGCTGGTCCGGGCGTGAGCGGCAAGAAGGTAGGCGTGCAGCTTGTGGGCGCCCACGAAGCCCCGCTGCTCTAGTTCGCGGTCGCCGGGAAAGCGCTTGAGCGCCGCCATGCGCGCGAGCATCTCCAGGAAGTCGATGAACGTGCACGACACCGCGCGGTCGTGGTCCTGCCGGAACCGGGGGGTTCGAGGAATTCAGATATCTCTCGATGTAGTGAACAGTAAGCCCAGTGAAGAGTAAGCATTTTGGGGTTACTAAAAACCCTAACCCAAGGGATCACCCGCGCTCCGCACCCGTACCCACCCTAAACCCCTAACTAATCCTACCCGTCTACGTTACTGTTCACTGGCTCTTGCTGTTCACTACATCGATCGGGATGAAATTCAGGACGAGGAACTCAGAATCACCTTGCGAAGGTAGCTGCAAAGGTTTTGCATACCTTGAGCTGTTCTTTACGCAATCTCGAAAAGATGTTCTCTACGCAATTTCGAAGAGATCCGAACCCATTAGAGCTTCACACCGGTCTATGTCGACGAACCAAGTGCTTCCATTTCACTTCCTCTTCAATGCGACCGCGCGAAAAGTAACCAGTGACTTCTTCAAATTGAATCCAGAGGGCGCAATGACGTGTTGATAATTTTTCAGAAAAGAGTCATTCATAAAATCGTCAATCGCTTTCACCTCGAGCAGATGCACCGTGAATGCACGAACCTCAGAGCAAATACAGCGACAGATCACAGGTCATGCCACGTGTACGCCGGCCATGTTTCCTACTGAAAAGGTTAATCGGTGTGAGTGAGGATCTGATCGCCGGTTGAGAAGCTGCGTACTTTCACAGCAAGGATGTCGCGCTGGCGTTCGTCCGCCTTCAGCCCCAGACTTTTTGGCCACGTCAGCAAAAGTGGTAGTCTGAAAAAAGCAAAAGCCATAGGATTTCCGGCCAGGATATAAACGACATGAGGCTCCTCACCAGCAGTTCATCGGCGACGAGCATTCTGCTGTAGACGAAGAGGCCCTTGGTCTCGGGCGCGCCGGGCGCGGGGTCCAGCAGCCGGACGTCCGAAACTAGGTCCAGCCAGTGCGGCAGCTCCATGTAGCGTCCGGGGTTGTTGGGCATCGTCCGAATGCCCTTGTAGTACCCGAAGATCGCGCGCAATAGCGGCTCGTGCGCGCTGGAAGGGAGCGTGTCGAGGTTTTAAGGTCCTCTGGTGTCAGAAAAAAATCGTTTGAAGAGACACTAAGCGTCTGGGGGCTGCCGGGCCTCATCCGATTGCGCGCGAAGTATCAGAATATTGCCCGGTCCTTTGAAGGCGCCTTTAGGCCTTCAACCGACACTGACCCAAAGAATCGCTTGAGTTAGCGGCCCGTTAGCGGAAGAAGGGGCGGAACGAATCGAATGGAAAGTGGGCATTGGAAAAGGAAGGGAGGAGTACCCTCTAGAATAAAGCTACTGGCTGATGAGAGACTGGACTCTGACTGCAGCAGGTGGACCGCTCAGAAATCAAAGAGGACCTGATATTCGAGCCCTTTATTCCACATGAGATTCAGAGATGGATCCAGAGTTAACAACCTCAAGAAAACCGACTTAAAGGACCTCGAAATCCAAGAACCTGAAGCCGAGCGTATATTATAAGGATTCGGAGTGTATAACGATGACGCTAGAAGCTTTAAACCAAGCAGCGCGACCCCTAGAACCTCAAAAGCTAAGCCCTAATATCAATGGTTCTAAGTTGGCGCCTCACCGGAAGACAGCATCGATTTCGGGGCGGTAAAGCTGGTTCTTCCGGAACGCATTCTGGTCGACGTCCAACGGAACCGGAGAGTTGGGGAACACGTGCTCGCGCAGCAACCGCTCCACCGCTTCCGGAGTGCTGCATACGCGAAGAGGAGGGAATATGGTATGAGAGACGAAGAAACGAGATGGAGATGGAGATAGTTTTTAGAGGAGAATGAAGGAGCAAGACGTCCTTGCGCCGCAAGCGTTTTTCAACATCTTTGGGGAGTGCTGGGTTACGAGATGGGATACGAGATGAACGATAAGAGACAGAAGATATTAGCGAGTGGTTAGAGGCAAGAGACAGAACCGAAGATTCAAGAAGAACGCGGAAAAGGCATCGACTCGCTCCACTGAAAGCAGACGGCTGACCGCAACAGGAGGGAGATTGGGAATAGGAGAAGACAATAGTTTGAGACTCGCGGAGTGAGTTGGGGAAGGAAGATTGCAAAAGAAGCCCGGATTACCATTCGTCCTGAAGGACAATTACAAAGAGAAGGTAGAAGGTGGAGGGTGCGAGCGAGCAGTTAAGGCCGAGAGAAAGGAAAAGGGCGTGAAATTGGACAGCAGTGAAAAGCAGCAATCAAATGCTAGGGAACCAAAAAAGATCAAACCAAGTCTTTCAACTTACTTTAATTTCCGCGAAACGTCCCCGTACTTGGCCACCGCCAGTCGAATGAGCGCCTCTATGAACTCAAAGCGGGTTAGCGAGTTGTCATCGTTGATCTCGGACTCCAGCGTGTTCTTATCGTACTCGTAGTTGGACGATATGAACACGCGCTCGCAGTCGGTCATTTTGCACGCAGCCGAAGTCTCGTCCGGGATCTTGCTGCTCTTCAGCCAGAGGTCGTATGCCTTGAGCTGGATAGCGTATGGCTCGCTGATTTCCATCGTGCCAAAGTAGTCAAAGATCTGCAGGAGTGTGGCGTAAGAATGAAACACTTCAAAGTCTCAAGCGGAATAAACATGCAAGCGTTGCCGTTGCAGCTCAAAACATTGTCGATACTGAGTGAGAGAAGCGATTTGTAGACTGTCAAAGCTCTCGGACGAACAGAGAAAGAATTGCGTGCGCTCTGCCGCGCAACCTAACAAATGGAAGCTGGAGCTACCATGTTCAACTGTTTGACAACCAAGAGCTGCTTAAGAAGCAGCAAACTTTCCTGAACGATCGGCTTCGCTTGCATGCTGTTTGTGCGGCTGTCGGGCGCCAAGACTAGAACACCGACGTTTACATTTCAGAGTAGCCCGACCTCGTCATTTCCTTCTTGAACTGTCTTTTTCTCTCTCCTTTTGATGGCTGCAAAGCTTTTGAAGCAATCCATTCTCAACTCACGTATACGATATTCATGAGATTTTTCGCCAAGAACAACCAACAGCAACGTCTCTCTCTGTCAAGGCGCACGCGCTCTTCTTCAGAAATTTGTCACTTGAAACACAGATGATCGTTACTTTTGTCTTTTGTGGCGGACGATACCATGCAAGATTTCTGGAAACAAGTGCTCGACTCACGTGCATGATGTTCATGAAGTTGTTCCGCAGCACGACGCGTAGCCGCGCGACGTCGTCTGCTGAGCCCAGCGTCTTCATGAAGCGCGTCTTCTTGGCGATGCGCGTCCAGTCGACCTCGAAGATCTTGTCCTCCAAGCGCGCGTGGTGGAAGTACGAGCGCGCGTCGCACTCCTTCTTGCGCGGCGCAAAGATGGAACGCGTCACTTTGAACTCGCTGGAGAGAGGATGTATCAACAAAGTCGGTCAGGTTCCAAGCAATTGAAATACAGTTCGGCAGATCCTTACATTTAAAAGGATGAACCAATTCAGCTGGGGAAGGAGTGGTGATCAGGAGTATCGCACAGAGGGGATGGAGGACATTAGATACAACCGCATCAGTATACAACTTCTCGGAGGAGAGGGAAGATAGAAGCGGGCGGCTTTGGAAACAAGAAAGGATTGCAGGGGCACAATGCGGCGTTCTGGAGCGGAGCGGTGCTCAAAAGTCTCGGTTGCGGGAAGAAGAACTTGGGAGCACGTAAAAGACGAAACGCATATCGAAACAAGTGCGTCAATGGCCGGAAGCGACTTGGGAGGTCCTGAAGCCCGGAACAAGAAGCTATATCACCGATTGACACCGTTTCCAATCCCCTGATTTGCAGCCACCCACTTTCAGCCCGGCGAGTGTCAAGGTACTCACGGATGATTGGATGTCCGATGCTCGCTTTCCCGCGCGGTCGGGGTCGTCGGTTCGTTGTCCTCCAGCACAAACAGCGGGTTCGAACTCTCCAGCTCGCCGTGCCTGCCGCGGGAACTTTCCACCGTTAACCCCGGATTTAACACAGGTTCAATCTCCTTTTGCCGCATAGCGTTTCGTGGGGGCAGCCAGGGGCATTTTCGGAGACCAGTAAGGATACCCACTGTTTGTTGACTGGGGCGATTTGGATGTGGGCGTCAAGAAGCATAACCAGCGTACGAGAGTCTGGTCGGTCTGGGTGCTGCAGATGGTCCTGCCCGTCAATGAATGATGCCAAAGAAACCTCTAGAGCGAGCATGACGCGAGAGAAGCAATCGTGATGGGCAAATCTCGATACATGACCCCAAATGTTCATTGTTCCAACTTGACCCGAAAGGTTAACACCGTGCGATCCAGATCCTGCAACCAGCGTCTACCCAGTAAGCGGAAACCAACCCAGAAAATGCTCGAAGGCGCTGTAAACCGTGAAGCTACAGGACAAATCCCTGAGAAACTCATGTATGAAGCCCCAAGCAAATTGCATCCAGACCTGAGAAAACACCTCGAAGCCCAACTTCGAAATCGTACCTTCACGTCAATGCAATTGCTTGTACCAGATTCTTCAAACGATACTCAGACGCGAAGCATGAGACCCAAACCCTACGACCCACACTTGAAGCACTGCGCTATTTCAAAGGCTCTCATACCCTTCGCTGCCTACCTGTTATTACCAAACATCAGACCCGAATCCCTTACATGACGCATTGCGCGGGGTCGTTCTTGTTGCAACCGTGCCCCAGACATTAACCCTCTGCTTTTTCAACTGCTACATGAAATCGATAACCTAACCTCAAACCCTAATTTTCTCACCTGACACATTGCGCGTGGTCGGTGATGGGGCAGACGGGCTCTTGAAATCGTGTTTCTCCGATATCTCGCTGCTCGCGAACTTGATAGCCAAACGTTAACCCTCCGCAGCTTAACCGCAAAAGAAACCCCATTAACAAACTTCAAAATGCAACCTCTCACCTGACACACTGCGCGGCGTCCTTGTTGGGACAATCGTGCTCAACCACGGGGAGAAGGTGGCGCGACGGTTTGGGCGCGAGGCACGGCGCGGGCGCGAACGGTTTGGGCAGGGCTTCCGGCGGAATCTCCGCGAGCTCGCGCAGAATGGGGGCCGGGCCCGGAAGGCCCGTCTGCCGAATAAGAGCATTGCGATCTTGTCTAGGCTGAAGGAAAGCCGCGCGATTGTGCTTGTCAAATCGAAGGCTAAGGGGTGAAAAGGTTTCCGGAATGGCAACGCCTTGCAAACCCGACGTCAGGGCCACGCCCATTACTACAGAAGTCTGATTCCGTTGCGGTGACTTATTTCAGAAAGTGGAGGGAAAACACGGTGACGGCCCTGCGGAAGATAGAGTGAACGTAGCAATTTTCAAGCCTCTGAACTGGACGCCCTCGAAACATCGAGTGCTCCTCTACCAGCTGTGTAGACGAGTCTATGAAGAACATAGCACTCGTCAAAGGAAAGAAGTTATTGAACGGATATGATCCAACCTACAAAGCCCGATCCGGGCTTGAAGCTTCAGAAAGTGGAAAATGTTGAGGAGTTTTTGTTTGCAAAGCGGACTCTGCAGCTTAGGCCGCCTCAGGTTATTCCTGAGGGCACAAGCGGGGCCCCGGGCACCTGATTTGCTGTTCTTCGCTTCACTCCTCTTCGTTGTCGAGATCTGCTACTCGGGCTTGAAGGGTTCAAAGAGACTGAAATGGTTAAGGTCTCTAGAGTCCGGGAACTTTTGGGTATTGGGTTTGAGGGTTTAGAGCTTGTGGGTTTGCCTAACCTGGAGGATGTCCTCGAAGGTGACAGGCGGATCGGACGGCGGCTCGAGCGGGATCTCGACTTCGTCCACCAGCCGCTTGCCGTGCTGGAAGAAGTGCGCCATCTCGCTGCGCGGAAGATTAGAACAGTACTAAGGTTACCTTCTTTTTCAGTCATCAGCAGATTGGGCCTTTCTGATGCTGGGCGTGTTGCGCTGTACTACGCAGGTCGGACAATTTGAGTCTAAAGCTGAATTAGCAAACAACTGTTTTCTGTTAAAAGCCAACACCAGGCCTTTGAGCTTTACCAAGACCTTGAGTGCCCGACAAAGAGTTTAAGCCGCTGAAGGCAACCGATGAGTGCCCAAACGAGGAGAACAAGCAGAGAGCTATTTAAGCGAGCAGTGACGGCACAGAGACGCCTTCGCTTCAAGTTGGTGCCTGCCCCCTCATGACTCCAGTGATATCTTCCCTGCTCCTCAGAGCGCTTCCTTCCCCTTTATCCAAAACTGAAATATCGTCACACGTTGCACGCACGAGGAAGATTGAAAGTCCGACCCATTCGGGGAAACAAAGAGAGCAGATATGTTTAGCGGTCTCACCCGTTAGGGAGCGTGTAGTGCGAGTAGAGCGTCTTGCAGAAGGTGCAGCCCTCGAGGTGTGTGAACATGTCCAGGTGCTCCACTAGCGGGTTGATCTGCACCGCACAGAGCCAATTCACACCGGAAACGCAGTCACTTAGCGGGAGATACCACTACCTCCGTTTAAAGAATGCGTTACAGGTCTTGGAAGTTTGTCGAATGCGCAAGAGCAAGTGATTTTTCGACAGCCTGCAGAGCAGACCGTCCGGGCACAGGCATGCGGACCGCGGACAGCGCAATACGGACGGGCGAACGGGCAGCGAACAACGGACAGCGGACACCGGACAGCGGATCTGGAAAGTGGACAGCGAACAACGGACAGCGGAAGACTAGATAATGCACGAGCATATTACGGGGACGTGGATGGAGATGGATCTGGTCCAGAACTCTTCACTCCCGAAGCTTTTGACATTGCATGTGAAGCATCCGTACAAGAACTTCAGGCTCAAGAGCTCAAGAGCTCAAAATCTCAAGTGTAATCTGCAAATCTCCATTACGATGACCGTCAATTGAATTGGATCTATCTGCAATTCCCACCTCTCTTGGCAGACTTCTGAACATGATAGGATCGCCAAAACACGGATCCCCGCGAAGCCGTTTCCGACATCACTGCCAATGCAAGCTGCTTAAAACGCAGATTCGTAAGGCTTTTGCGGCGACCAAAAGGGTGCTCACCTCAGTTCTCAGCTCGCCAAAACGGACCCGGTTTCGTGGCCGATCCGGGTCCACGATGACCGTCAATTTGCGCCCCGCCTTCGAGGGGTTTGGGGAAGGCGCTCGCGCGCCCCCGGCCGCTGCCGCACCCCGCTGCCCTGGAAGACCCGCATGGTCTCCTGAAGCGCCACGTGTCACTTCGTCGTCCTCCATCTTGTAACCGCTGCATGGAAATCAGGTGGTTTCTTGTCAGCGCAGCCTTTTCTCTTTCAGCAGAATAATTCCCCCGAATGCTCCGGAATTCAGCCAATTCGAAGTTTTGCTTTCAATTAGTCCGAGGCTGGGCAGTGTGAGCTGTAAATCAGAGACTGCAAGTTCCAAAGTTTCTCGGAAAGGGGACTGGTCGTGGCTCAAAACCGCGCCACAAGATGCAAAGCCTGCAAGCTCTTGATCTTCGAGAGCATCAGTGATGAGAAGAGGGCACATTTGCGGCTTGGACCAACCGATGAGACTCTTCTGAGTATCTTGTGAAGCTACGAAAAGTTGGTGCATGCTGCCGTCGATTCTTAATGCGTAACAAGGACTTTGCACCGAGAACACCAATCCACCATCCGCGTAAAAGCGGAAGCTCACCCGACTTCCGGTCGCCACCCTGTATGCCGACTGCCGGTTGGGCCCCCCAAGGGGGATCCCTCTCGTCCAGGGGATCCCTTCCCCGCGTCCCAAATTTCGGACACCGGGCGGGTCAGGCTCCTGTGCAGCCGGGACAGCTTCCCAACCGGTGACTGTCGACCGGTCGCCTTTTGCAGCCCCGGCGTAGGGCTCCTTGTGGGCGACCTCGAAACGACGGGAATACCCTCCTGAGGCGATTCAAGAATCGGCTCCGGAATTTGCGCCGCAAATCTCGCCGACTTCTGGAGGCTCAGCGTTTTGGAGGAGAAACCCGCAAACCCTGCCAGGTCGGTGGCGCGGCGCAACCTGAACGAAGCGGATACGCTTAACGCGCCGCTTTCTCCGCTGAGCGCAGAGTCTTCGTCGGCTGGGCCCGGTGAGACGGTCTGAATGCAACTGCTGCCGCGTCTCGCGAACCGTGTCGTCAGCCCCCCCGCCGAGGCGCCGCCCGCGATCTGCTGGGAAGCTTTAGAGGTTCCGCCCTCGCGGCTGAAGCAGGCCCGGTACTCCTCCAGCTCCGCGCTGTTGCGGTTGCGCCGGCGCTGACGTGGCGCCTTCTTGCCGTGCCACGTGCTGCGCATCCATTCGATGAAGCGCCGTTTGGACTCGAGCCCGAACGGGTCTTCTTCGTCCTCGCTCCAGCTTTCGTCCGACTCCGAATCGTGATCACGTTCGCGAAACCCTAGCGACGTGGCGCTGCGCTTGGGTTCGGCGATCGCGAACGCGCCCGCGAACGAAACCCCGCGCTTGGGCGCTAACCCCTGCTTCAAACCCTGCGCGGCCGCGGCCAGCTGTTCGCGGTTCTCCTTCATACTGCTGCTCCAATCCCGGAGAATCTGCAAGCGTTCGTCGGAACCGAGTCTTTCAAAGTCAAGACCGGTCCCCGAGCGAGAGAGCACTCCTTTGAGCTCGCGCTTCGACATCGAAGTGCTCGTGCGCCGCAGCTCCGTGCCTGGGAGTTTCGCCTTCGAAGTTGGGTCGCTGGAGGCGGCGGGCCGGGTTTCTGGGCTGGTGGAAGCGTAACGCGGCCGTGAGCCGTCCGATGCGTCAGCGTCGAGAAATTTGAGACGGAGCTCCGCTTTGTACATCCTGAAGGGGAAGGGAATCCAAAAAGGCTCAGTTCAATCGCTGGTCAGCGTAAAAAATGGTGGAAGAGAGAGCATCGAGTCGCAGCCCGTGTTGAATCTCTCGTTCGACCGTCAAACAGTTCTAGATGTTGTCCGTTGAGGCTACGGTCATGAGTTGTGCAAAATCTCAAGAAGCAAATGACACAATCCTTCTCAGCTAGTAGTGGACCAATAATAGAGCACCCAGCCACCCAAAGCAAGGAGGACCTGAGCACGTGCCTGGTCCTGTTAGTTGTATCAACATCTAGCAAACGTTGACCTGTTGATCAGTGGATTCTTAGGTACTGGTTTTGCAGGGACTATTCGTCAAAGGAGCAAATTAGCACGTGCCAGGTGCGGTTGACCGGATGTTTGCAGACTCTGACCACAAATGAGCCTACCAAGTATCCCTTCTTACCGATGACCACCCCAGTACGAGCAAACGGGCCCGTGCTTGGTGAATTTCAACCGGGTACTGGCAGAATTTGACCACCGCTTCAATCTAGCGAGTATTGTTTGTGCCTATGATCAGAGGAAACGTTTTCAATTGAACAGGATAGGCACGTGCCTGGTGCGGTTGGCCGGGTGCTGGCAGAGGTTGAGCAGGACGCCCGTGCTGAAGCGGCGCACGTCATCGGAGCTGTGCGGCGCGCGGTTGACGGAGAGGATGACGTACAGGCCCTGCTGGCAAATGGGCACCTGATACGCCGGCGTCGTGGACAGGTTCAGGAGAGCCGCCATGACCAGGCCCAGGATCGACTGGGACGACGTCTTCTGCGCGCGCGCACAGAAAGGAATCGTAAGAGGCGCGTCAAAATCCTCGCGCGCGAGTTTGACGTTGAGATGTAAGAGGGCCGCCGAGGAGGTGGCTTTCGGAGGAATTTTTAGATTCAAACAGGTAATCAAAGGGTGATGACATGAAAAAAGCGCCATCACCAGGTCCACAGATCGAACGTAATGAGAATTTTGCCCGCGCACAGGGAGCTCACCAAATGGTTGTCTTGATGGTCCGCAGCGAGGCCACATGGGCAATTTCATTATTAAGCACCGGAGCTAGCGACTCAAGGATGGTTTTGTGAGCGCAAATTTCTGGAGCGGGTCAGAGGGCGTTGGAGTTTTTGGAGACTCCAAGTGTTTTGTCCAAGTTGCACTTCCGCTTGAGACGCCCCCTTCTGTCCAGGAATCCGAGAAAAAGCAGAGGCGCACGCAAGTGCACGAATCGTATGCTTTTAAAACTACCATATGTGTCAAAGTCAGCCCTGATTTCACTTCTAGCCGCAGCCGCACCTTAGCGAGGTCCGTGAGCGCCTCGATTGCGCCCAGCCGCGCGAGCCGCTCCTTGTTCTCCGGGTACATTGCCACATGGGCGCACCCGCGCGCGCCACGTTCCTCCAGTGGCTCCCTTCCGCTCCGGAGCAGATTCACCAGAACCTCCTCCAGAACGGACTCGTTGCCAAGCCCAAACAGCTCCGCGTTGCGACCCAAGCCAGACAGATGCTGGAGAGGAAGGTTTTACGGTTGGATGATTTCAGGTTTTTTTTGGTTTGGGATCATCAAGTACTCAGGTTGTAAATGGAGGGTCAAAAAATCCTCAAGGGTTTATGTGTTCCAGCGATTACCGGGGTCATAGAGAAGATTGCAAGATCCGAGCGTTTCTCTGGGGCCAATGAAGCAACTGACGAGGCTTCTCTTGTTGTCTTTGACATTCGTGCTTTAGAAATTCTGCAACACGAACAGTCGCTCTGAGTTCGCAGACGTCTTTTCTTTAAGAAACGTCGTCCTAATCACTTTCTCAGCAAGTGCAGACATAGTATCTTACCGATCGTCTCTCTTTAGAAGTTTCTCCCTTTCAGTGTTGAGCTTAAGCTAGCAGTCGGCGAGAAACGGCAATCAATATTCACATATCGGGGCTCCTTTGTGCTCACCTGACAATAGCGTGCGGACACCTTTCTCAGCCCCTCGTCCGCCTCAGGGTTCTTCGCAATCGCCGCCAATGCGGCGCCGATCCCCAGATCGATCACTTTCCGTTCAAACTCCAGCACTTGCTGCGTCGCGAACTTGACCGCCTTCACCGCCAAATACTTGCTCGCGTCCCAGGCGCGATGCTCTAGGCTTCCCCCCACGGCGATTAAGCCCACCAGGAAGTCTAAACCTTTCACCTCCGCGCCGGGCCCGCTCGGGGGATCATCCTGGGGCAGTTTGGGTAAGCGGGGGAGCCTCGGTCCTGGGTCTTCGACCAACTGAGAGAAGACGTCTTCCACCGGAGCAACGTGCGACCGCTGCCGTCGGAGCGTGTGATCGTTTTTCTTGCCGCCCCGGGGATCAATTCTACCGCTAGCCGATGAGTGGAAAGAGGTCGACGCAGACCCGCCGAGTATCCCGGTAGAGGGGCTGTCCCCCGCTGACGACGGCCTCACTTTTCTGCCCGGAAGACCGAGCCGGGCAGTAGCAGGCGAGCACACATTGATTGCATTTCGTTGACTCAACTCTTCCTCAGCATCTCCCGCCCGCTCTAGTTCCATCTGTTCCTCCGTTTCTTCAGTTATGGAATTTTCTCCTTGGGATAACCTTTCGGGCGGTGTTTCGAGAAGCTTGCTCAGATCGGTTAGCAAAGATGACCGGGGCTCGCGCTCGTGGCCCCGGGGCGAAGAGGGGTTACTGTGGACGGTGAGCCTGACCCCCCCTTCTAACGACGACGATCGGTAGGTTCGTTCAGGCGGGGGCTTGTACTGGGCGGCCCGTTCTAGGAAATGGTGGTTAGCGTCATGGGTTAGGAGGAGCCACACCGCGGCCAGGATGAATTCGAGCGCCTTGGTGTCGGCGGGATCCGGGGGGTTTTGCGAGGGTTTGGATTGAACGCTCTCGTAAACGCGGCGGCCGGCGACTATGAGCGCCTGTGAAGACAGAAAGTCCGTGTTGCATTCTGGCCTAGCATTCTATCATTTAATCGGGCTTTGCCATAAGTGCTACAGTTTTATCTAACCAAAATGACTCTTAGTATTCAGAAGGCCTGGAAGGAAAGTTGTGCTTTTCGTTACAGGCGGTGCGCACCGTGCGCTCGTTCAAGCTCGTGTGATGGTTGCTGTTGCACTCTGCTTCTCGTTCGAATTGAAGGCTAGTTCAATTCTACAGGCGCTTCTCTTGTCTAACATATCAACATTCATCCCAACATAATCATTCTCTTCATTTTCAAAAGACTGCTTTCAAAGAGAGAGCCGTTACACTCGAGCGTCATTACACCGGGATTTGTCGAGGCATCCTTCGTCAAAAACCTTCGAGGTTCGTTCGTTGATATGCACACTGTGCATCAGAATCTGCGTCAGATACAGCTCATCCATTCAAGAGTTCGGAGAAGAACATTTGCTCTGCAGAGTTCAGTCGGAAGTTATAGAAAGGAAGGAAACAATGTAAAGGGACGGGAGAAAGGTTGTCCCAGTGCGTCTATTCCCGGCGCACCTGGATCCCGTTAACCCGTCCGATCTTGGCCCGGTTCTTCAGGTTCCGGGCGAAGCACCAGAGCGCGCAGCTCGCGTACAAGGACGTCCGAGCGTCCGTGCTTTCCACCAAACGGACAGTTTCATACAGTTCCTGTGTGCAGAGGATATGGTGAGCTTAAGAATGAAACGAAGGAGTCTGAAGGCTGTGAAAAAGGGAGCAGTGCGGCAAAGGGTAAAATAGAAACTCTGATTCTTAGTTTGGTGAGTTTGACGAAGAGCGCTGGATGAGGTGGCTAGATTCCGCGGGGGACGAGTGAAGAGTCCAGCAACCAAAGCTGGCCCAGACAGTAGCCTTGCGAAAAACAATGCTTACGCGTCGATCTTTTCTAGTGAACTGTGGCATCAGCAGTTTCGTATTACCTGTTCAGTGAGGCGTATCAGCCCCCTCACTAGAGGAAAGGTCACTTCTTGTAGCGGATCGGGTAAACGAGATTATGAGATATCCAGTGCAAGACGCAGTTTCGTTGCAACAAAGCAGAATCTCCGCGCACCGTTTCGGACGCATCCCGTCCCGCCAGGTACATGATCCACGACAGCCTTGCTGTAGAGCGCATATCTTATCAGCTTGAAAGTATACTCACTCCAATCTACGGGCGCTTATAATCTGCTCATCATTTCGGACGCATCCCGTCCGGGCCCCGCCAGGTACATGATCCCCGCGGCCGCCGCGCGACAAAACGCCTAGCCTAACAGCGGATTTGATACTTGACCCATAAGGCGGACGCTGAACGGATGATAGCTTACTGTTTCGGACGCATCCCGTCCGGGCCCCGCCAGGTACATGATCCCCGCGGCCACCGCGCGGCAGAGCGGCGTGTCCTGCGGGAAGCGCGCCGCCGCCGCCACCAGTGACGTCAGCGCACCGTTCTTGACGAGGTGCACCCGGTGCGGACCGTCCAGCTGTCCGCGGAACGTGGAACCGTCCTTGTGGTTGCGAAGCTGCGCGCGCACGGAGAGGAGGAGCGCTGAAATCGGGACCGATAAGTGATACAAACTCTGCCAGTAGAGAGGACCATCAGTGCTTGGTCACCCGCCGCATTTCGCAAATAAGCGTCTTAGAAAGGTATGTTCTGGATGGTGCACTGGTTGAATTTGCTTGGTCTAAGGTGGTCGGCAGAACTTTCTCTGAGGGGAAACGCTTCCACTTCTGCAATTCCCATCGAAAAAGAAACGCCTTTGGCTTTGACCTCTCTATCCTGGACACTGCCAGTCACTCCAAATCAGACATTCTCAGGGGACACAGAACATCTTTTCACCGCCAACGACGAAAACATACTCGAACGTCTTGGTGGGCATTCCGTCGCCGCAGTCATTCCCACGGTGTCTCTTATCCATACCTCTTGCTCGGCGACCAGGGCCAAGGCTGCCACGGCCGCCGCGGCCGCGGCCGCGTCGGAAGAACTTGCAAGCAATCCAAGCGGCACCTGTAAAAGCAACCGTATGCTCAAGTTGAAGAAGAGGAGCGTGCGGAGGCATGCATTGACTAGAAAGTGAGCAGCGCCAACACTGTTTGAGCTCAAGCCAGTGGAGATCTGTCGGCTCTTGGAAGGACTTATCTGCTGGTCTTGACTGGTCTTGACTGGTCTTGACTGATGATCAAAATGATTAGTCACTACTATCAGCGACTTAAAGCCCAGGACTTCTGAACGGGAGCGACACGCGAAGGAAGAGGAAGCAAGATGAGTAGAGAAAGTTTGCGAAGGAGTGAACTATATGCAGGGCGACCAAAGGGGGGTCCGTACCTGCGCGTTCACTGCCGCCAGCTTGGAGGCGGTCGCCGCGTCGGCCGCGAGCAGCGCTGCTGTAACTGCGATGAAGCGGTTGGCGGAGGAGCCTCTGAGGCCGCGCCGGCCGTCGGTGATAACGGCGAGAAGGGAGGAAAGGTCGCTCGACTCAATGGGTACCTTCTGCGGTCATGAAGAGAAGGGACACAACTGGCTTGGATCCAAAATTCCATCTCTTCTCAACCTATTTTTGACGAGCAATCCAGTGCATTGTAGTCAGTCTGTTGCTGAGTAGAATGTAACCAACTTTGTGGACACTGAAAATAGGATAATGGTCGGAAAAGACTGTATCTCAAAGGAAAGGAGGGAATAGAGATTCTGCTCAACTCGATGGGCACCTTCTGCGGTCATTTCGGGAAGAATTTCGAGGGTTGGATCTGGCATCAGGGAGCAGGCAAAAATTGTAACACCGCGAGGGCGAGGACATGTTGCTCGACTCAATGAGCACCTTTTGCGGGTAATTGAGCGGAGAGGAGAAACTGGGTTGAGATGGAGTCGACAGAATTACGGTTTCGGCGATCGATTGTAAAACTGCAGGGGTGACGATTTGGTCGCTTACGGGAAAGCATTCTGCTTTCAAAACGCTTCTAAAAGAGGAACTAGGTTACGGATCAGACGTCGGAAGGAGCATGAAAAAGGACGGTAGCAAAGAAAGATGGTATCAGAAAGAGTCCAAAAGGGATGAGTGCGAGAGGTACGAAGGATCGCCTGACCAAGGGCTCCGTCAAGGTTCGACACAAACTGAGGGAAGCGGGTTGGACGATAATTAAGGTTCTGAAGGAGTTAGAGACGTTGTCTTCAAAGAGCAACGCAGAACAAGAAGTGGCCGTCAAGAGGAGCTCAGGAAGGGAGACCAGAAATTTTTTGAGATATCTCTTTGGCGAGAGTAGCCGTTAAGCTGACGTCACGCTGACTTACCGTAGACAGCATGGTTTTGGCGGCGCCCCAAAGCGCGGCCGCGGCGCCATCCGCGATCGCGGCGAAGAGCTCCTTTTCCTCCTTGTGTCGCGGCCGCTTGCTGACGTTACGCAGGAGGTCGGCCAGCCGACGGAGCGTTTCAGGGAGCTCGCGCCCGCGCGTGGCCAAGAGGGCGCGGCCGCTGGATCGAACCAAGGTATGGATTGAGGTTCGACTCAATGTCGAGTCAATGTGTTCCCCAAAAAGTAACAAGGAGGAAGAAACAAAGCGACGAGCTGTAGTGAGCTCTGATTTCTTCCGTCGCTTTTGAAAGTCGGAGTGCGTGATCTTATCCTGACAAAAAGTGGTTGAGGAGTGCCGGATATAGGACCATCTTGAAGCATCTGACGCCAAAAGGCCGTCGAGTGCATGAAAGAGCTGGGGGTATGATGCAGCAGACAGATTCTTCTGAGTTTGAAGAAGCTGACGAATACAAGGATGCGACAACGTTACGCGGTCACTAAGAAGATCAAATCTCTAGAAATCACTTGATTTCAAGCCCCCGCATAGCCTCACCTGTCCGTCCCCATGTATTTACAGAGCGCGCCCACCGCGGCGCGCTGGACGGTCGGACTGTCCGACCGGAGCAGCCGGAGCAAGTGTCCGATTCCCCCCGTCCGCAGAAAGATGGTCGTTCCCAGGGGATCCCGCCAGAGGACCGTGCATAGTGCCTCAGCGGCTAGCTCCCGGGCAGAACGGGAGTGGCGGGCCAGAGAACCGGGCTCTGTTTCGGCCTGAAAAGACAGGAGGGAAGGAGGGGACATGAGGAACGAGGTCGGGGAGATAAGAAGGGAGCTTCGCGGGAAAAAAAACGGCCTGATAAAGATAGAAGAATGGAGGGAAGTTGAGTTACGAGAGACCGAAGACAAGAGGGGAGAGAACAGGACTCTGTTTTGGCCCGACAAGATCAAATGAAAGAAAGGGACATGAGAAACGAGAGAGGAGAGAACCCGGTGAGGTTTCGGCCAGGAGGAGACGGAAGGAAGGAGGGGACATGAAGGCTCTTTTGTGGTGCGTGAAAAAGTGGAGTTGGATCGTGGAACAAAACTATCCGGCTCCTTTTAGATGTATGCCTGGACAGGACGAGCGGATACTGTCATTGTGCTCCATCGTGTTCTATGAAAGGGAGACGGGAAAGCTCATTGTGGGTTGAGCAACATGCGACCTGACTGGCTGAACAATAGAACGATGTTCAGCAAAACACCAACCAGAGGTTCAAAGTTAGCCCGATCTGCTTGTGCGCGCTGTCTCAAGGTGGACCATCACTACTATTGAGAGCCGCAAGACCCTGTGAGGAATCAAATCAGGACACGAATCTGCTTACTCGAGTACAGAAACCTCCAAGCGGCAGACGTAAAGAAGAAAGACAGATTAGCTTAGGGATAACGAGAGGAGGAAATAAGGACGAGAAGAATCCACGCAACGTTTGCGATTCATCAAAATGCTATGATCACGTCGGCATCGACCTCACGACAATGCGGAAAAATGGTAAAAGCAAGATAACGGACATCAAGATCAGACCGGCGCATCTTGCCTGTGCATAATGCGTAAGCACGCTCCATCCCGTGGATCCAGTAATGGCGAGCCCCAGCTCCTCGGCGTCGGGCACGTACATGCGCGCGCGCGCCTGCGCGTCGCACAGAAAGACCGAGAGGCAGCCCATCACGCACTCGCGCAGCCTGCACGGACAAAATATGGCTGCTTGAAACACCGCAACACTCGGAGTATCAATATGAGGAAGTTTGGAGTGTGTGTAACGGCCAGGAAACGGGTATTATGATTTTGGGTTCACTGCGCAATTACCGGTCCAACTTTTTCAAAATAATCGACTAATCACGGGAACCGGATCCAAGCCTAAGTATGCAAGAACCAGCAGCTGACGTGGAGCTTGCGAATGCCAAGTAAAAAAAGAAAACTTTATTCTAAGACTTGGACATCCGTTCGGACGGTCACCTTCTCTGGTCGCTGTGCGAGAGCGCTGCCGCGGCGCACGGGACGTCCTTGAGCTGCACCAGGAGGACCAGCAGCCGCTCCACCGCCCCCAGCGTGATCAGCTGCCGCCTGCGCCACGTGGCACGTGCCGTCAGCAAGGTAACGTCAGCAGGTGACGTCAGCAGATGGTGCAGCAAATGATGTGAGGGGTGGGGGGTCTTCTGGGGTCAAGTACGGTGAGAACGTTGCGCGCGCCATCTCTTACGAAACAACGTCTTACACACCTGGCCTTTTCTCTTCCTGTTGCGGCCAGAATCTAGTTTGGATCGAAGAAGTCAATCAATCAAGAAAAAACAATGAAAATTCAACCTAAACGGCATTTGAAATACATTTCAGCAGTGGAAGATAGGTAGGTGGCCTCACCTCAGCCCTGCTGACACCGAGAGCGACCAGATCGTGACGAGACTCAGGAGGCAGGTCGCCTTCGAACCGGGCTCCGCATTCAGGACCAAGACTGAGAGGAGGGCGACCAACAGGTCCGGGGAGAAGCAGCCGTGGCGGTTCTTGTTTACGGCGAGCTCCCACGCGAAGTGAAGCGACTCTTGACGCGCTCGAACGTCGTCTAGAGGCAAGTGCTCTACGATGAATGCGGCCAGCCGAGAGAGCCTGGATGGGTTACGAAGGAGGGTTAAGAAGTGGCATCAACGATCTGACAGACTCGATGAAGAACTGCGAAAGTGCCTAGAGGTTAACGTGCTTCAGGGCAGACAGAGGGGTTAGGAAGATGGGGTTGAGGAGCCCCGGGGGCGAGAAAGAGAAGCGGGTTGAGGAAAGCTGAGGAAGAGTAAGCAAGAACCGGGTTCCAACCGATTCTGAGCGACAGTTGTGTACAGCTCCCTCCAAAGGTTCGAACCGAAGGTACTCGGGGATTAGAGTGGGCGGTGATAGAAAACGGAGGTCAAGGTAAGGTTTAAGAGTTTCGTTCAACGTTTCATTAGCCCTGTCAAAAAGTCGTGCATATTCCGGGAACAGCTTTTCAAAGAAGAGTAAAAAGACTCAGCCGGAAGGAAGGGGCCCGGCGAGAAAGACTCTAAAAGTCCACGGGACACTCGTTTACGCCGTTATGTCCCTCAGCAGCCTTTTCCGCCATCACTGTCTTCACCAAAGTAAGTGAGTCGAAGTCATTTCGACGTGAATAGCCTTTCGTCTATGAGTTTGCTGGCCTGCGGGCTATCCTCCTCCCACAACCTAGTGTCAATGCAAGAAAGAGGGGGCTTAAGCCATTTTCCAACCACAGCACACATGACACCATGTATGACTCACCGGACTTTGTCTGACCACGGCAGGTCCGCGAGACACTCCTCCCATACCGGCTGCGAATCCAGGAGCACCCATCCCGCCCGCTCTCCGCTGTCGGCGCTTAAACGAAAGGGGGGCACGTACCATAACTGGAGCTTCCCTGGCTGGCAGGGTATGGGGGCAAAAGGCATACGCGATCAGGCTCTGCCGACTGTAGCTGTCAGATCCCTGGCCCCGACAACTTGGCGAACGTCAGCAACCTGTCTTGATTTTGGCGACCAGACGTTGCTGCTTTGGATTTGAATGCTGATTTCATGCCCCTGACTGGACGTCTTGTAGTGTAACTTGCGCGAGCAACCACTCGAACAGAGAAGCGAATGGTTGCGACCATGAACCGGTGACTTCAACTTCAATAGAAACACGCCTTTTAACGTGTTGGACGCCAGGAGATGCTGAAAGCAGAACTTCCGTCCGATTGAGACCCAAAGTTCATTGGGTGAATGGGACGCCTTATCCGTTTTTCCCCCCAAGCGGGTCAATGATTGACGAGCCCGAACATTGGTGGTGACCGTTTGAGTGGTGTTGCGGCAACCTCGAGGGGGCATCTCTAGCTTTCTTTCTGAAGGGCGGCAACCGGAACAAACGTCTTTCATAAAACTTTGGACGACGCAATGTCACCCATCTGCCAGGTCAGAGCGTGTCTCCCTTTCAGATACAGTTAAGAATGCTCAGCTTTTAAGGAGTAGGACATAAACCAACTCAAGAGGTCCGTATATCCGCACCCACCACAAGCCAGCCGAATGAAACTCACCTGGGTCTGCTTGACTTCAAATGCTATGTACACCAGCGACTTCGTTGCTTCCAAGTCCCCTTCCTGTGAAACCAGATTGGTAAGTGCATCATATTCTGCCTCAATCAAAACGTTAAAAGAAGTTCGTCAAAACGCCTCTTCATCAAAGCTTGAATGTGTACAAAACAGATGTAGCTTGCACCCTCACCCAGACTGCCCCTGGATTGGCGATTGCGGTTGTATTGGTGGTCAAGGCAAAGGCGAATGCGCCCTTATTGTGTACTTAAGTCCCAATGCACAAAGGTGACACCGGCAGTGTGCATAGCACTACTCCCCAAAACGATGACACAGGTAGAGCTGAACCAAACAGAAGGTGGCTCGCTTCCACCGCTTCACAGCATTGCATCCTTTGTCCCTTCCAACGACTTGCGCGCAGGACCTTCCGTATCTTCTCGTCTCTTCCCTCTCCTGATAGTATGTTTGCTGGCAAACGTTACAGCCTTTGTAAAGCTTGGGACTGGCGTCAGCTGACAGGACCGCATTGACTACGGAAGAGGCATCCGATGCTTCTCCGTCGAATGGTATCCACAGCATTGAAGGTGCCTACCTTGTGGACATTCGTGACTTCCACACAACGGTTATATCCAGGCACGTCAGATGTTTTTACCTTTTATCTCTCAGACAAC
Source organism: Klebsormidium nitens (assembly GCA_000708835.1). Lineage (NCBI taxonomy): Eukaryota > Viridiplantae > Streptophyta > Klebsormidiophyceae > Klebsormidiales > Klebsormidiaceae > Klebsormidium > Klebsormidium nitens. The sequence goes on along the minus strand of DF237193.1, from coordinate 69,325 downwards.
CCCCTCTTGATATTTTCGAAAGTCCCTAGCTCCCACCACCTTTGCAAAAGCATTCGACATGGCAATGAATAGCTACAAGGATTCACCATCTATACATAACATCTTATCAAAGCTGTAAAGATCTCACTTAAGAAGGCAGCTGCCACCACTTACCTTCGTGAGCGGAAACACCTTGACTTCCCCCGGCAAGTTGCCCCGGCGAAAATCAGCAAGGAAGCGGCTGGGGGAAGTGTCAACAGGCCGGGAAAGGATCGCCGCCCGATTCTTAGCGGCCAGTATCTGCTCCGCAACGGACGCAAGCTTGAGTGCGCCCTTGCTGAGCGACATTGCCACATGCTGAGCTGGCACGCTCAAATCCGCTCAAAGACGTCTGTGCGGTTAGAAAATTCAGGCTCAGCATGCGTTGCTTGAGCTGTGGACGTGATTTGAGCTGGGGAGGAAGTAGGAGTTATCTAGAGACTAAAACCGCTTCTATTCTACAGGCTGGAAGCTGCCCTCAAGGCACCGAAGGTCAGAAGGGGCTGTATGGCCCTCCAATGCTGCTGCAATACACTCGATGCAATCGACATGCAAATGATCTGTGAAAGTGTAGGTCCTGTGTAGGTCATCAAATTGGTCGTGCGATTGCCGCATCTTTGTTGAGCTCCATCTGGCATCTGTGGCAGCTGAGCAGCTGCTGTAATTTGTGGGGACTTTGAAGTTTGAGGAACACAGTTTGGCAAAGACTAAAGCATACGAACTGGGCCAGGTCCTCCGTTGAGGAAAGCTCTTTATGCAGATTATTGTGCAGCTTCTTACAGAGAATCATTGAGAGGAGGGAGCTGATCTGTTGCTCGAGAAATATTTCCATGAAGAGCCGACGAGAATACCAAAAGTTTCAGTGGCAATTAAGAGCGCTAACCGGAGATGTGACCCTGAAGTTAACTCAACGCGCGCCTGCTTTGAGACCGCGCGCGTGATATGTATTCTAGCACGCGTCCTTGAAGGCCTTGTTTTGTGAGCAGATTTCTAACACAGCACACCATGCAAGTCGTGATACCTACGTTCGCTTTCAAGGACGAGGCCCGCAATCGATTGATGTTATGGGATTGGCCGGGGACAGTCCCCGGCATCGACCTTCTTGCTTCTTGGCTTGTTTAGGCATGGCCGGGCGGGCGCTAGTCCTAGCGGTCGGTTGAAGTGGTCGGACGCACCCGAGGTTTTGGCGGGAACAAGCTCTCCTTTCTCGCAGATTTGCGAAGTGAGTTGTTCAAAGTTGTTGGAATTCGAAGAGAGAAAGTCGAGGGCGCATCCAGCATAATTCCGCTTCTGCTCAGGTTCGAGGCTTTGTGATTCTAGCCTTTAGAAGCGGCCTTCACACGAATCGTAGCTGCCCAAAGAACAGGCTTGCCCACAGAGATGTCGGACGACAACACCGCCCCAACGACTGGTGAGGAAGAGAAGAAGCCCGCAGGCGATCATATCAATCTGAAAGTCAAGGGCCAGGTACGGTTGGCTTCGAAACAATGACATGCGCCGTGTTCCAGCTTTCTGTTTCTTTTTTCCTGCGAGACTTCTCTGACTAGTCTTCCCTATTGCGCGTGCGGCTTGCTCTGCTTGCACAGTTCAAGTTGCTGGAATGGCTTCTTAATCTAGGGGTGGGCAAGTTTGACACTCTCCTTTGTTCCAGACCTCTTGGTTTTGGTGAAGGAGAGAGCAACTCATATGCTTGACAAGTGCTTGAACATGCCTGAAAGGGTCTATGAAGCAGCCACGGGTTGTGGATCCTACACCACTTGTTGTTGATGGTTATCTCGACTACTTCATGTTGTTGGCAACGCCTGCATTGTGCATCATCTACCGTTGTACTGGGTTTTGAGTGCTGTACAAGAAGATTTCGCTTCTGCACTTCTCAGTGTAGAGCAAATATGCCATTTTGAGGTGCAACATTGAAGGGACACATTGGGCACATTGAAGTTGCTATTCACTGTGGAATATAGTGTGTTCGTTTAGGAATTGGATTAAGCAAGCAACACATCGTCGTAATGGGAATGCATTTGCTCTAGTCACGACATAGGCACGGGGTTAGAATCATTGGACTGCAAGAGGCTAGGGTTTTGTTTTTATCAAGGATTTTGGCAGGAATGGGTATAACTTCTGGGCAATGCGTCGTTGGTTACAACAGAAGGTAACGTTTTGGTTCTGCTAGCATCGTACACACAGCGCGCCTTTGAAAGCGAAGATGGCGGTCCGCTTGTTCAGACGACCATGACTGGGCTGGCTCGTACATCTAGCCTTGGTGTTGCCATCTGCCCTAGTTAGAGATGCATGTCTAGAAGCAAGGGCTGGTAAGGTTATATCATAAGTTCACCTCAATTCCCTGTGGCGATTGCAGGATGGGAACGAGGTTTTCTTCCGCATCAAGAAGTCGACGACATTGAAGAAACTTATGACCGCATACTGTGACCGGCAGTCCGTTGATTTGGGCTCGATCGCTTTCCTGTTTGATGGTCAGAGGCTTCGGCCCGACCAGTCCCCGGAGGAGGTATGTCTTAAGTTTATGATGTTACAGAAAAGCTTCTTTGTTGACAAGAATCCAACTTCATGTTCAATCTATAGGGAGCCCATACACATACGTGTATTGCAAGCTTAAACCCTTAGCGTATAGATCGCCGGGGCCCCCGCTGTGTGCACCCTCTTTCTTCCAAACATGTCCTAGAATGACCTTTCATGGTTTGGTCTGTTGAATCAACACGAATGTGTTGCGTGCTTGGAACAAATTCACTGCAGACGGCACTGGAATTCTCCTCAAGCACCTTACATTGACCTGATTGCTGAGTCCCAGTCTATGAAGTAGCTTCATCGAGCTTCGGCGGCATTGACCACAAGCGAGGTTGCATGGGGCTGACCACTCAATCCTTACTAGGTGCCTGAGCCTCGGTTGTGCTGTGTGCAGCTGGACATGGAGGACGGGGACGAGATCGATGCAATGCTGCATCAAACAGGAGGCAGATTGTGAATCTCGTGCTTACCAGCATTTGTGAGGGGCCGAAAGCTTTGGTTTATGTATAGTAGGAAAGGGCGTCGATGAGAATTGCACTTTCTGTGCGTTGAGCAGCAGATATACAAAGCTCCACTGGTCTTGGGTTAGTATACTTGTCACATATAGTTGTCTTTGAGCTCGGACGGTGCTGAGAGATTTACGCTTTGCAAGCAATGCATCACCACTGCACTGATCAATGCCAAGAACACAATGGGCACTGTTTGCGCCATGTCATTATCGATGTTTCATGTAAGTATGTGCTCCAACGCTGAATATCTGCTACAAGCTCGGCTTTTTAAACAACAAAAACGTTTTGATCGCCAGGCTGCTTCCGCTCAGTCACATGCGCAAAGGCGTCATGCAACCGATTCACTTCACAAGTATTCATCACTTTGTGCACATCACATTGGACCTACTGCATGCATATTGTTGAAACTGCGTTTGCAGATTCTGGATTTCAATTAGGCTGGGCAGGTGTCAGCTGACCGGGTGAATGCGGTCTTCCCTTGATTGAAGACATTTTGTCCAGTCAATGTACTGATTGTGGTGGACGGTTTAGAGCAGCATGTGCAAGCTGACACTGCTCTCTTTAATCATCAATCGAGCGATAGGTCTGTACCGCCTAGACCGTGCAGCAATGATCTGCAATACTAATATAAAGCAGCGCTCGATCGCTCGATATCAATGCATGTATACGAGGACGGCAGTGGCCATAGAGTGCGTGGGGATCAAATATACCACACTAGCTGTACGGTCGTTACACTGGCCGCCGCCTGCATAAGCATGGAGTGCATGGCAATTAGTGGATCAGACTCGCTCAGCATAAATACCGGTGAACCATGTGCTCGCCGCTTGATCCTCATTGAACATGATCATTGAAGTCCTTAATCATTGTGCTACAAGATCCTTATGCTGCTACAAACTCAAAACGGTGTTTTCATAAACGCAACGAGGAACACGCAAGGTGCTTTAACCCAAGCCTTCAATTTTATAAACCTTGTGGTAGATTAAGTTTGTCATATGTCTGTGCAAAGCATTTGGCCGCCACTCGCATAGTTGCCCGCTAGGAACATCATAAACCTACAAAAATCCACACTGTACGGTCCAGCTAAGAACAGGGGCAGTTGCCCCAATATTTTCCCAAGACGTTTACATTCTTTTGTTCTAACACGCTGCACAAACTTTTGAACCATATACGAAGCACAGGCGAGCAGATCTGACGCGTTCAGCGTCATTGATCTTCGTGCACTATCACGGCCTGACGGCCCTTTTTCAATGGCTAGCTAACCATGCCCTCCGCGACGTACTCGAACAGCACCTGCTTCACCGTCCGGATGTCCGATTCCTCCTTTTCCGTGTTTTCTCGCTCGGCAATCAGGTGGGTCTTGTCGGTCTTTGGCCGCTTGTTTGCGTGCAACTCTTGTTGAGACAAGGACTGCCGCTTTTTGGCAAGCGCCCTTTCCCGGTCCCGTATGTATTGGATGAGCCCAAGTGCGGTTCGGAGTGCAAAACCGTAGTCCGGATTCTGCGTGTTATAGTTGCGCCCTAGAGATAACAACAAGAACACTATTAAGGCAGGTTGCGACTTGCTCATCCGGATAGAAGAAGCAGCGGCAGTGACAGCGTTCGTTTGCTGAACGAGGTCAGTAGAGGCAGAAAAACTCCCGCAAGCCTTGCGAGAGTACTGTAGTCAAATTTACTTTAGTTCAAATGCACGCCTCGTGCAGATCTTGACTCCTGTCTATAAACAATCTTCATTGCCAGTTGCATCTGACGGAACAGCCTTCAGGGATGCTCAAAGTTCATCGGGGGAGACCACAGATCTTCGAATTCGCCAACACTCGAATCAACGATCAGCAACAGGCCGCTTGCACATTTTCAAAACAGGATGAGATTTCAGAAAGTACCGGCAGCCACGTTGTTCGCGTTTGCATTTGCAGGTGCCTTCCCGTTCTTCTTTACGGCCGGAACAGGCTGGGGGGCTACCGGTGCTGACGGGCCGGCAACCAGCTGGCCTCCTGCAAATCATGGACAACAAAATTGGCAACCTGTCCGCAACCTGTTCGCAACCTGTCCGCAGATGATTGCAACACCAATTGCAACCATCCGGGTCGCAGCCCACCCTGTCCAGAGCCTAAACAGGAACTCCCTACGACTTTGCACTCCTAGATTCGGAAGGGTCACCCGAGTTGTCTCTAGAAGGTTTTTGTTCTCGACAAAGACGCCGTCCACCAAAGATAAGACGGGAGCTGTGTAGATTGAAAGCAGGTGAACAATTCATCTTTCTTCTGAAACCAGGGGACACAGTGGTGAAGCAGGTAAGCATCTCTTGATAAGAAGGTGGCAGTTTCCACATTTCTTTTCGCCAAAGCTGACAGTCGTGACCAGTTATCAAAACCAAAAAGAGACTCGTTCCAAGTCCGCCTCCAGGCCTTTCCACTGAAGTACATAATCCATCCCGTATATCCACTAAGAAGATCACATCAGTCCAAAAGGATAAAAATTTATGGGCTTCGGAGCTGCGATTTCAATTCAGAGCAAGCAACCAAGCTACTTGATTGTACCGCCTGTGCTAACTGTTGCCTTGGCGGTTACCTCACACAGAGTGCTCGGCAGGCCAGGGCCACACCATGACCTCACTCTGACACAGCCACATGCAATGGCAGCCATCATCTCCAAGCCATGCCTTGCGGACACGCATAAGCTGTCAGTTGTGAACAATAAGGTAGAGCATTGACCGCCTACCGTGGTCCATGCCTCCCGGCATCGTCCCCCGCAGGAGCTCCTTCTCCTCCTTGACCTTCTTCCGCATCTCCTTCATCCGCGTGCGCAGCTTCTCGCACTTCTCGCACCCGACCGGGTCCTGCTCCAAAAAGCGCCCTTCGATCAGGCTCGTTACAAGCATCCCCAAGAAGCAACATTGAGCATAACAATGTTGCGCCAGTGTGTTGTCATAAACACCGAACACGCTGTTTTGGCGGAGCCCTTGTGAGGGGATCGCACAGTGAGCCAGCTTTAGTAACTGGTAGTTATTGTGCTAGATGGAAAGCCCAGAAAGGCAAATTTGTAGAGCTACTTGAGTGCACAATGGAGGACTTTACTGACCATGCTAAGGGACTGGCTATGGAAAGACTTAGCAGAAAATAAGCCGGCAGCGCGGGCTATGCTGGCTCCAGATCTTCTATGAAGCACGGCTAGCATACGCAGGTCGTCTCCCCGTATCGAAGAACTTAGCAAGTCAAGTTCTCCTAACCGCAAACGTAGCCTGCTCGTTTGCCTAAGCCTTCCACCCACTCCGTGCCGCATGCTCACCTGGGCTGTCTTTCCAGAGAATCTTAAGCCAGACAGCCTCACGACCAGGATATGGGGTCAGGGTGACCCTCACCACCGCAGTCGCTCCCTTGAAAGAGAAGTGGCCCGATGGGAGAAAAGATACTATTTGACCAGGAAAGATGAAGTAGGAGTAGCTAATGTGTAGTCTGGAAACGAGTGAACATACCAACATTGTCCAGGAGTCAATATCGCCCTCACCTGGCAATGCCAGCAGGCCTTGAGCAGCTGTTTCCAGCCCTGCACCTGGGGGTCCCACTGGAAGAGCTGCGCCCAGGTCGCCCGCTTCATGCAGCACGTCCCGCAGTACCACCGCCGCGTCGTCTTCTGCAGGTTGCGCCCCGACTTCTTGCCAGCACGGTCCATGCACTGCGGCTGCTGGCAGATGACCACCCCACCTGGCAGAAAGGAAGGGAACAAGTCAAATCATTGAATTGATGAAAGCTGACTCTGCGTTTCCTGGTGATTCGTCCACCTGTTGTACTGCCTGGTTGCTGGTATAGGTCTAGCAATCGTAAGAGCTTCTCAGAAGCAATGAAAGTAGAGTGCATGATAGCAAAAGATGGCAGGGAAAGGGAATGTGGTGAAGTATTCAGGTACTGCCGAGAGCTGCTCAAAGGAGTATCTTTATGAACCACGTCTGCTGAGCGATATGTCAGACACTTTGGCAAGGGAATGGCAGAGCAGAGAAGATGGTCTCTCAACTACACTCAATCACTTCGTGGTGCCTATCATGAAGCTCATCCTTGTTTCAGCATGTCTCATCACAACTTGGCGTATTTCAGATCAGCAAAGCTATACAAGCTTGAACTAGGCCGGCAGAGAAGCACAATCTGAGCAACAATCTGGTAGGTAAGAATGCAGTAATTGTCAAGAAATGCTGGCTCGGAAAAGAAGCACAGAGCGAAGCACAACTCCCCCCGGCTATCCATGCTTGGAGGGGCCAGTTAGACACTTTACCAACAATCCTATGAATGTTTTCTTTCAAGAGTTGATGTTCAAGGCCAATTTACAATCTCTAAACAACTACAGAATCTTGAGAGAACAACCCAGGCGCTCAAGTGCTTGAGGGAAGTCATTTGCCCCCAAAATTGTGCCAATACTTCGATCAGACGAGCTGACACCATGTCTGGACAAAGCTGCAAAGCTGCATTGCAAAGTTGCAAATTGTACGGGTCCTGTGAAAGAGGTCCAACTGCAAAGCATCCTCTTCAATGCGCTCAATCTGACAGAGCTGTTTCACAGAGATGTTATTCTCTTTCCCCCAGGTCATAAAGTGAAGACGAATATGAAGCAGACTGGAACCCAGACGAAACAATGAATCTGTGACGGACTCAATTTTGGCAGCCAGAGTATGGCTGACATGCTTGTGATCCACACAAATCGAAGGGCCGTGTGTCTTTGAATCTGTAAAAATGGAGCAAATTCAGCCGCAGCTCTAGACAACACGCCAGGAAAGGAGACAATATCTGCAATCTGCAACTCAAGGACAAAGTGTCCGAAGACTCTAGGGTTCGGCGCAGGCTGATACAAATTGCTCCATTTGCAGGTTACTGGATTGAGCAGGTTGGAAAAGATCAATAACTGCAGCAGGTCAGAAAACTAGCACGGCCAGGATTGTCCCTTGAACTTGGCGACAACGTGGCAGGACTGCTGCATTCTAAGTATGAAAATGATGAAGCTATTGAGGCATATTACACTTCTTGTGAAGCAAAGATTTTTCGTATCGAGGGCTGGTCCAAGAACTCACTGCTTATACATCTGCCCGAGTAAAGCTGGGCACGTGATTGTGAAAAACCAACCAACTGGTGCAAGGACTGACCTGTTCGAACAAGCTCCCGGGGGAACTGCTTGTCATTCTCGAGGAGGTGTTGCATCAAGCCCGTCTTTGCCGGCGTGTGCTGCAGACTGCACCCATGGCACTGCTTGGCCAGCTCGATTCCATACTGCTCAAACAAATGCTCGTCAAAGTAGAATTCTACCATGCTGAACCAGGCCCAAGATTCTCCTGCCTATGGGCGTTCGTCAGGCTCAGCTTGTTGGCGCCTACAGGTCATGGATTGATGGTCCAACAACTGACTCGGCCCCAGACCTGTGCTGCAAGTCGACGCCACTTGAGGAAGATTTTACCAAAGAAGAAGTGACATTTAGTTGGGCAGATTACGGTGCTTCTCGCATAGGGCAGCTGTCCTCGTTAAGTGCTCTCCACCAATGGTAGGAGAAAGTATTCCGAAGACTTCCTGCAAAGGACCGGAGAGAACACTAGAAGAACTGCTCAGCAGTGGCAAAGACAGGCTTTAATGGAGCAGCTGGATTGGGCTTCCAGATGCAGGTATGGCGCCTCGCCATGAATCTGTTGAGCTCCCTTTCAGCGCAGGAAGCCATCTGTTGAGGCTTGAGCTACCTGTGCTGCTCGGACTCTGATCGACTGCCTCACATGAGCAGTCTTTGAATTGAGGAGCCTTTCCAGGATGTGCGCGCGCAAATCAAAGCCTGGCGGCCGCGGTGGCGTGAATTGCCGCCGCCCGCGCCCGGCCCCGCTGTCACGGTGGTGAGCGGCCGCGACGAACGCCGGCGCCTCGAGTCGCCTTCAGGCTTCGGCCCAGCTAGGCTGCATGGAACCGGCATTTTTTGGGTTCGGAAATTCCAGATTTCAAGCGTCAAATAAGCCATTCCTGAGATCCAAAAATGCCAGATTCCATAAAAATGCCTCAAAAAGCTCTTGGTTTTGGAAGTTTTCTAGATGCCAGTTCCACTTTTCTGAGATTTCCTGAAATTATCAGAGATGCCAAATTCCTTCAGAAAAATCAGGCCGTATGCCAGATTCCTGGCCCCAAAAAATGGAAAATGCCGATGCCAAGATTCCGGTTCCAAGGCCGAAGGTGTCACCTGGAATTTCAGTTATGAATTCAATTTCCTCTCCATGTTCCCGGATCATTTGAGATTTGGTATAGGCGCGGGAACGACATCGCAGGCATGCAACTGAACCGGAGGGCCACGAGCATCCATACCTATAACATCCGATTACATCGCATATGCAATGTGCATGCCATGAGAAGCCCGTCAGGCCTATTCTAAGAACCATCGTAATTCTCAAAAAGATACCATCATTGGACAGTAAGCAAAAGCGCATGCCACGTCTGCTTTTCTGATCTTTGATGCTTTATTCGATAGTCGGCCACATGTCGGTATGCACAATCGGATTCAAAGTAGTCCTGATCGCCTTATAAAGAGCTGAATCTTTCTCCGACTCAAATCTTGAAAATAACTTTAACAGAGTTTCTTGTACGCACAAGAAGCTCAGGTTGCGAAATCAGCGTTTGTTAGAGCCTCAGTATCTGCACTACCTGTTCGAAACTGTTAGCTCGCCGTGCTATCAAAGATGCCATGATCATGCCTGACTAGCCTGCTGCACACTGCGTGTCTAAAGTCTTAGGGCTGACAGGCACAGGCTTATAATTATCTATGATGCACCTGCTGTGCCGAACCTCTTAGTCAGTCCTCTGTCGTTAGGGCTAAGCTTTTGATTGTTCAGTTGTATCCGAGCGTGCCGTGCACTACAACACAACACACCACAACAACAACACAAGCAAATTAAAGTCAGATGCAGTCTGTTTAGGCTGACCTACGCAACGCCTTCTGTGATTATCTGTTTTCAGGCTTTGAAACGCGCTGCATTACGCTGCGGCAGTGCCCAAACCCCCATATTCCATACCTGCCGTCTGCCAGGGATCCCTCACTGCCTGGATTGACCTTGACCTCTGACCAGTTGACCTCTTTTTACAACCTCACACCCTGTCTCAAACACATGACCTTCCAAAGACGTGACCTTTGCTCCACAACAAGGGAGCCTTTCCTTCGCCCTGGGTTCCCGAACCTGCACCTTTGCTAACTACTCTACAAACCTGACGTGTTCCTTGGCACCCTGCCCCGCAAGGAAGACCGCTTCCCTTCCCGCTGCCTGAGGACTCGCCCTGGGGAACCCACCCACTACGCCGACATTGTGCGCTCCAGCGACGAGAACGACACAACCCTCGACACCGTGCTGCGGGGGGGCGTGGTAATCTGGTAAAAGTCGGCCAGCCGCTTTGAAACCTGATCTGCCGGCGACCGACTTTCCGTGTTGGCCGTCGGTGTGCCAACGTGCAACACGTACCCCCCAGGGCTCCCTTGTGGAGCAGAGTAGAGCTGCGCCGGCGCCGACTGGAGGCTCCGCAGCCTCGGGCGGGGGGGGATCGAACTTGAGCCCTTTGAGAGGGGGGACGAAGTGTAGACCTGAGGGGCCCCCGGCCTATGCATGTACTGGGGTTCGGCAGAGGGGCTGCTGTTGCAGCTCTTTGAGCGGAGGTTCTGCAGGGCTTGGAGCGAGAAGGATGCGGAGCTCCGTTTGGGGGTGACAAGGCCGTCAGCCTCGCTGGCATACCCCCGGATATGTGCCGCTTTCTGGGGCTGAAGCACCCTCCGCTGCTCCCCCGGGAGAAACTTAGGGCTGCCGGCGTCGAAATCTTCCCTTATGGGGGGGGGGGTAACTTGGACGAACCGCTGCCCCCGAACATCGCTGAATTGGACGCCGTGTGCGAGGGGGTGCAGCGCAAAGCAGATGGGGCAGCGCATGGCGTTGATCTCAAGGGGCCGGTTGCCGCGCTCGTTGTCGAGGTTGTTGCGAAGCGTGCGCTGCATACAGGACAGGTGGCAGAGGTAGCCGCAGCTGGGGGCGAAAAGGGTCTCCATGCAGCTCATGGGGCGGACGCAGACAGGGCATGCGTCGTTGGCGGGAGGCGAAGAGACAAGGGAGCGCTGCAGAGAAAAGGAGGATGTGTTAGGACTGCATAATGCAACATTTGTGGCCTCAAGAGTTTGCAGCTTTGGAAGGGGCTTTCGTGCACCGAATGACTGGAGCTTGTGCTTGAAGCAGGGTTTATTTGAGGAAGATACCCAATGAGAGGAGGATTTGGTTGAAGCAGGGATTTTCTGAGGGGGATAAGGGAACCATAAGATTTGTGGCGCTTGGTCCAGGATAGTTGCAGAACCTCAGCAGTAAATAGAAGATACTTCTTCATCATCCAGGCTGCTCTTCTGACAATCTCAAAACAACAGAGAGCCAGGGTAAATTGCTTGAATGTGGGCTTGATTCAAATGAAGTGTCTTCCAGCTAGCTTGTAGCCCATTCCAACCCCTTTACAGATGACATGATGTGATACTCAACTAACTCTGAAACCTCTTGCTCATATTTGCCTTAACAGTATTGTAGGTCTCACTTGTTGGTTGAGGCATAAACCCTTGTCAATGTAAAAGAAGCAGCAGAATGGCAAGGTGAACTACAGAATTACCTTCCAAGGCTCTAAGAGTGGACTGCACCCACACCATGTAGGCAACATGAAGACTTCCTATCAATGTACATCCCATGTTATGCTTACTATATAGGTTATTGTTTGACGAAGGTTCTTCATATGATACATTTCAGGCAAGCAGACGAAACGACTCTACAATTGCTCGCTCCTCTGGTCAAAGGGGACGTGCATTATCCAGAAGGATCTCAAGACCAGGAAAAACTGTTCTACTCGACATGGTCCAGAAAAGGCTCGCTCAGACGGCCTATGGAATTGCATTCTCTGGTGTTTCATCGTTTTGTGGATGTCACGGTCAGGGTAAGACTGTTTTATTTTTGAGATTGCAAGGCTACCCCAACAGTTCCACAAGCAAACCCTATAGTGATACTTATCCCTAAGCACTAATGCTGCTAGGGCTCTTGAGCAGGAGAATCCAGGTCCAATTTTCAGTTGTCTACTTGAGATGCTCTCATCTACTGAGGTCTTTACCTTATGCACCCGCTCGTCATGGGATGGAGGATCAGCCGCCAAGGGACTCTCACTTCCCAGCCATGGTGCTAAGGTAGCATCTCCCCAGTCTCGCCTGAGCGAGCAGTCCGTGTTGTCGCTCCAACCCCTAGCCAGGTTTCCCTCTCCAGCATCAGAGGAGTCTGCATCTACCTGGTCTGACTCGCTGCCGCTTGACAGGGCAGAAAGATCGTCGCACAGAGTCCCGGCCGCAGACGCACATGCCTGCGGCATCCGGTGCTTACAGGGAGGAGTGCTGCTTGCCGATTCTGAGGACCATTCTGACTTCGGTGACTCGCTCTTAGACGATCTGGAGTGCAAGCTTCGGCAGAAGGCGGAGTCTGGAGTCGACCCCCTGCTCTCCGCTATGAACAGAAGGGTTTTGAACAGCAAACCCTTCGTCATGATGCCGTTGTAGAGCAGCTTCAGTGTCACCACACACGAGTCCTTGTCATCCGCTCTTCCCAGGCGCCGTTTCTCCGGAAAAATGAGGCACCAACAACGACTCTGCTTCTTCCAATGCAGGAAAGTCTCCAAGGTGATTGTCCTGCATCCCACATTTGCCCAGCTTGCAACCTTGCCAAAGAACATATAGATCTTCACCCCTCCTTCAACCTTGCTTCTCCTTGCATTTGAGAATTTAGGTAGGGCGGTATGGCCAGACCCCAGATTGGCGGATCAGGCTTCCGACCACTTCTGACACCACACATTCCCATAATTCGAACAATCTGCAAAGAGTTGCGGATCCGAACTGCAACTTCAAGCCACCGCTGCGGCATTGCAGGATTCAGCACTGAATTTCTGATCCTCTGATCGCGTGCCCATGTGAATTGCAAATTGCTGCACAAGTTGGTGCACAAGTTTGACGAATCCTGTGGCTGCAAAAGATTTGGTCCACAATCAGAAGCAGGCCCGCAGAGCCAGCCCGGATCACCGCTGCCGGTGCGATCAGCAGATCGGGCCCGGCCAATCGGAGGCCGGAAATTGATCCGCTGACGCACGGCGCGCGGCGCCGACCACAGAAATGTCCATCCCCAAGGGCCAAGAAGTTGAACGGTTGCTCCCTTGGATCCTTGCTTGGCAACCGCGAAGTCCTGCCGATCCTGACATTGAGCATGCCGGTACGCACCGTTTCTGGGCGTTGTTCAGCGCCTGCGCAGAGCGCAGACGGGGCCTGAGGCCGGCGCGGACAATCAACAAGAAATTATTTTCTAATAAGAAGGTATGTTTAATCGCACGGAATGGGTAGGGTTAGTAGTTTTAGGGGGGTTCAGGGTCGGCAGCGGCGCGCGGTACTGCCGGCAGGTGACGGTTTGGGTTCGGGTTCACTGTGAAAGTTTACATGGGGGTTTACGCATCCTTTTATTTAGCAATTATAGGTATGATATCAGGGCTGAGGGCGGGTCGGGCTCCGACGCCCCGGGGGGGAGCAATGCAGGCGGTACGAACTGAGCGCTAGGGTACCGGTACAAACCTCAGCGGTACTACCGTCTGCGGTACCCAGGATACTTCTCGATTTCATGTTGACTATTAGGGCATGTTCATTGTTGACTATTAGGACAGCGCTCGGGGGAAAACCAAAACTAAAACCCTAAACCGTAGAAATGACACGCTCCGCACCCGTTCCCACCCTAACCCCCAAACCAACCCCACCCGTCCCCCGGGCTCTTTCCTTAGTCAACATGGCCCTTAGTCAACATGAGACAACTCTAGTATGTACCCAGGGGGTGGTACACTACCAAGTTCCAACCGTGCGGCGTGATCCAACTTGCAAGTCCAAGCTCCTGTATGGTCCGTACCTTGGACGGTCAACTTGAGAAGTTAGGATCCCGTGATACGCGCCGCGCGGTGTATCTGACATCCGTGACGTGTCCGATTGGGCCGCGGTTGGCTGTGTTCCGCCAAGATCCGCTATTATGACCGGAAGCGGAAAGGGAGGGCCTCAACTTCAAGCAGCTTCTGAAGGGACCATCCACAACGGAATGCTGTGGCAGCGCCGACCAGCGCGGAGAAGAAGTGCTTGACCCCACAATGGCAGCTCCAGGGGGCTTCCTGAGTGGCCAAGCCGAGGCCCCTAGTGCTGGCGTGGTCATTCCTGATCAGGAGGAGCACTCGGCATCGGGTTCGTGGAAAGCTGACTTGAAAGGAAAGATGCGGAGTCTGAAGAATGCATTGAAGAGCGCGGGCCTTGGGCGGACACACAGTGCGCAGTCCAAAGATATCCCAGATCCTGCCGATGTGATTGTGGGTCCGGTGATCGGAAAGGTGAGGGCAGCTTGTGGTGGCATTGCAGGGTCGCTGCGACAAATGAAACATTGATGATGTGAATGTTGACATGCAATTCCACTGCAGTCATGTCCAGCTCTGCAACCCAGGCTCTGGGAGCTGGACGTGACGATTTCCAAGGGTTTATTCGCAGATGATCTTCTTACGACTAGCTACCTTTGACAAAAGAAGGGGGCGAAAGTTTTTGATCATTATTGTGGCAACTGGTGGTGGAATCGTCTGGAAGTTTTCAACAAACATCCTGTTGAAACAAACCTTACGTTTCAGGTTACTCCCTGCTTGATTAATCTCAAATTGGGGCACTGCTCCCAGAAACATTGTCCAGCACGCAATTGAAATGTTATAGATGTTCAAAACAGTAGATGGTTCTTTTGATCCACTTTGTTCGGTGATATACCAAGTGATATTCCCAGATAAGCAGTCCTTTCCTGGAATTAATCTTGATTGTCTTAGGCATACGTTAGCCACCTCCCTACGGACTCTTCTTACTAGACTTTTGAATGGAGCCAGATGGACTGTAAGAGTCTCTTCTCCTATTTTGTGTTTAAACCTAGCACCGTTCTTAGAAGGTTTGCTTTGTCTGCCTTCAGATCTCTGATCTTTCTAGATTTATCTCACACGGAGGTCCGAGCGGGCGCTAAACATCCACGGTTTAAAAAGACCAAGAATAGCAGCATCACTCCACGGCACTGACCTCAAGATTGAAGTGACCAAACAAAAAAGTCTCCGTATTCTCGACCAAGGCCCCCAGACGGGTGTGCTGCTGACTGGGGGCCACAGCCCAACTCTTTCCTGACGATCTTTTTTCAAACACTGCAGCATCTTCTCTTTTCACTAGAATAATTTGATCCACATAACGATGTGACAAGGTCATCAGGCGGCATTGCGTCCGTTTGCAGGTTCTAGTGTGAACAAGCCAGTCCACAAGATTCCTGAAAACTGGAACCACACCCGCCGCTTTGAAAGATGTAATCTGCCACTGCCACAGTATCCTTAGTCCCTTTCATTATCTTCAACTTTCTGGAGACTTCGAATTTGTAGCAAGGATAAACGTGGTGGGAAAGTCCATAATGCTGTGCTCGCTTTCATGGTTATAAAGGGTTCCTACTCCAAAACGACTTCGATTCCATTTCATGTTAAAGCTTCCCTCAGTGATCAATTATTCTTGCTACAGCATAAACAGACACTCGGCAGGGGCCCCTCTGAACCTTCGCCATTCTCAGCTCGTGACGGCTACTGATGTCCCCCCCACTTGCAGGTGACCGATTGCACGGCACGCATCCTCATCGAGCTGGACAAAACGGCCCAAGTCACCCTCGCTCTCGTGGACGAGATCTCCGGCATTCTGGCGGGGAGCAAGGTTTTGGCGGTCCCTCCTTTCCAGCCAACAATCTTCACTTTCCAGGGGCTTAAGCCCGAGACCTCGTACTCTGTTCAAATCCGGGGATGTCACTGCGGGATTACGAGCGGGTTCAAGACGATCGCGCAGTGTGCGAACGAAGTGAAGTTTGCGGTGATCAGTTGCAACAAGATCTTCATAACGCGGACGGAGGTGAAAACGGGGACGGGCGATCTGTGGCATCATTTGGAGAAGCGGATCGCAAAGGGGCAGGTGGATATGATGCTGCACCTAGGAGACCAGGTGAGGGTTTTCACACCACCAGAAGTTGTGACTGAGAGGAGTCTGTGGGGGGGCAAGCCAGAGTATTCACACTGAGCAGTGTCTGGTACATTCGTCACTGTAACGGTACGGTGAAGGATACACAGTTGTCAAAAAACCAATATTGCGTCGAAGAGGCTGGAGTTGCTGGGACTGAACCACATGCAAACAAGTACGAACAGCGAAACGACGATTTCGACCCTATAAGCGCGGTGATTTTTTCGTCTGGTTTGCTTGAATTCCCCCTTCACATTGGCAACAACCCCTCAAATGGGGCTCAATCTCGTCGTTCTCAAAAACCGTAGACCTTAGAAAAGGTCGTTAGGTACAGGTGTTCGTCGTCCTTCGATACTCCCCAAAATCATTTTCAGTTCCGACAGGCGTTTCAATGAACTTCCTGAATTGTCAGCCCCTGACCTTATCACACCTTTACGATCTATGAAAATCTAGGCCTTTCAAAGGGCATTTTCTGGAGGTTCTCAGATTCCGGGTTTTCAAATCCTCAAATAGACAAACCCCGCAGGTCTACGCTGATGGCGACAAGGCCTTCGACAAGGCGGCCGCGCGCGAGCACACGAGCCTGAGCAACAAGTTTGCAGTTGCGGAAGACATGCTCAAGGGGATCCCCTGGGAGCAGTGGCCGCAATACTACGACCGCATCTGCGCGATCTACCGCGAAATCTACCGGGAGACGTGGGCGCACCCCCCGACCGCGAGGTGTCTCGCGACGTGCCCGAGCATCATGATCTACGACGACCACGAGGTGGGTTAGCGGGACTGGGGTTAGGGTGGGTTAAGTGGGGATTTTAAGGTCACCGGTTTGACAGGTTCGGGTCATCAAAGGATGGGGTTGACTCGGGCTGAACGGGAGGTCTTGGTGACTCCTCCGTCAGCTCGGATCAAGCATCAATCGTAAGTATTGTGAGACTGGGCACCTCAGAGAGCGAGAGGTGTTCATAGCCTTTCTAGTTCCGAGGTCGCCCAGCGTTCGTGCGCTTCAACAAGAGACAAAGTCAAGTTGGCTCCAAAAATGCTCCTCTATTCTGACTGCGTTGCTGTCTAAAAAAAAGGTGCTCCAGTCTTTCTCCGATTTGGCTCCGGTGAAAGGTGCTTCTAGTTGTAACGAGCGTCCCTAAAGTAGAAGCAGTTCTCCACTATGACCCGTCTTCGTTAGGCTCTCGAGACTGGCTGCAATTCGCCCATGCTTCTAAGCCTTAAGCGGACCCCTGATGCGCTTTTCGTGTGAACAGGCGTCGGCCCGTTTCCATGGCCTGCTCAAAACAGTGCAGACTTCCTCTTTGCATTTTTGCTTATGCTTTTGAATGATTGATCCAGGTTCGTGACAACTGGGGCGACCTCCCGACCGACTGGGACCCCGCGAGTCTTCACATGTTTGTGGCGCGCTGCGCATGGCGGGTGCAGCTAGAGTACCAGCGGCAGCTGCACGAGGACGTCGACTTTGCGCACCTCGAGCGGATAACTAGAGTGAGGATTATTTCTGGATTTGGACTTTTGAGGATGCCCGTTCAATGTTTATCGAGGGCTTTTCGGTCTGTGTCATTCACTTGCGGGAGTATCAAAGGCAGCTGCACGGAGACGTCAAGCTCACGTACCTCGAGCGGGCTAGAGTGAGGGCTTTTGAGACGTTGGGTTCTTCCGCGGCTTGCAGTCCTATGTTTAGATGCGGGATGACGAAAGGCAGCTGCACGACGACTCGGCGGCAGCGGCCTCATATACTTTAATATCCGGGGCTCACGCACTTTTACCACTCAAGCTCCCTCTTCATTCACCTAAATCCCGTCCCTATCCTCGTTCTTTAACCTCCCCACTGGGGACTTCCACTTCCCTGTTGTCGGCGGTGTCGGGCTCATGTTCCTCGACATCCGGGGTTCGCGCACTTTGTGAACCGTCCTTAATTTTGTTCCTAACCTCCTCCCTTAACTCTCCCAGGACTTCCCTGTCCACATCGTGGGCGGCGTCGGGCTCATGTCCCCACCTTCCAGGGCTTGCGCACTTGATACGCTCAATCTCCACGCTCTTGACCTCGTCCCTAACCTCGTTGGTTAACCGCTTCACTCAGGACTTTCACTTCCATGTCGTCAGCGGTGCCGGACTCATGTCCTCACCTTCCAGGGCTTGCGCACTGTCACCGCTCGTATTCCTTGTTTCATACGTTCTCAACCCTGTCTATAAGCCCACGCGTTAACTCTCCCAGGACTTCCACTTCTACTTCGTAGGCGGCGTCCGGCTCATGATGCTCAACACCCGGGGCTCGCATACTTGTTCGACCACGTTCTCAACCGCTTTCTCGACCTCCCCTTTAACCCTCCCAGGACTTCCAATCGCCACGTCGTGGGCAGTGCCGGGCTCAAGTCCGCCGGGTGCAAGTCCTCCCCTTTCAGAACTTGCGCATTGTCACCGCCTAGAATCTTTTCTTACGCTCTTAAACCCGTTCCTAAACTTACTCCTTAACCCTCCCAGGACTTCCACTTCCACGTCGTCGGCGGCGTCGGGCTCATGTTCCTCGACATCCGGGGCTCGCGCACTTTTCACCGCAGGCCTAACGACCCCTACAAATACCTGGGTTCCGACCAGTGGACCGAAATCAAATCCGCGCTCGGGAGGGGGGGCATCTTTGACGGCGTGCGCGCGCTCCTGGTGTGCTCCCCCGCGCCGGTGGTTTTCCTCACCGGCCTAGTTACGGACGAGTTCGCGGACCACATCGCGCGCCTGGAGGACTTCAAGGGCCACTGGTCGCACCGGGACCACCGGGGAGAGCAGGTGAGGAAGCGGTTTAGGGTTGAGGGTCTTAGGGTTTTCAGGGTTCTATGATTTAGGGTCTAAAATTTGGAGGTTTTAGGGTTTTGAGGATTAGGGTCTAGAGTGCAGCGTTTTGAAGTTCTAGGGATGTCACGGATCTTCATCTTGTCGTCCGTCCTTTTCTGGCTTCGAAGAAACAACAGGACAAAGGGGTTTGTTTGGCGAGCAGGTAAGGAGGGTTTCGATTGGACGGCTTTGGGAGGGCTCTTGATGTTTCTTTAAGCGTCAAGTTTGGACTGCTTGTAGGCTTTTTTCGAAGTGAATAAGAGAAAA
The DNA here is from genome assembly GCA_000708835.1 of Klebsormidium nitens. NCBI lineage: Eukaryota > Viridiplantae > Streptophyta > Klebsormidiophyceae > Klebsormidiales > Klebsormidiaceae > Klebsormidium > Klebsormidium nitens. The sequence goes on along the minus strand of DF237193.1, from coordinate 50,097 downwards.
TAGTGTGGGTAAGCGAGACAGTGCTCATTCGTTGCATGGAAGCGAAAGGGTTTGGGATGGCTCTGGGCAAGCGTCTATCGGAAGTCCGTTTCTGAAGCCGTATCCTAACTTGCACAACTGAGTCCCAGTAGGTTAAGGGTGCCTTCGCTCGTTGCTCGGATGCCTATCGCTCATAAAAATCAATATGCAAACCCTTCCTTCAGGAATCAGGACGGTAATCGTTCAGAGGTCCATAGTCGGGATGCAACGAATGAAACTGCTAAAGCGGTTCCACGTAATCTTTTAAGCTCTACTAATCAAAGAGGCCGCTGAAAGTGTAGTCAATCACAACTACAAGTGTCCTCCGCAGCTTGAGTTCCTGACTCGGCTGGTGGAATGGAAGGGCCGCGTCGCGGCAGGCGCGGGCGGCCGCGAGCTGTACATCTTTGGGGGGGACGTGCACTGCGGGGGGCACTCGGACATTCTTTTGGGCGACCAGCTAGTCTTCCGGCAGCTCACGAGCAGCGCCATCGCAAACCACCCTCTGCCCACCACGGCGTATACGGTTTTACGGTTAGCGGGGGACACTCTGGAAGACCTGGGGGAGAACTTCAGTTTTCACCACCATCACTGGACGCGCAGGCGGAACTACGGGTTAGTGAGCGTGGTTAACCAAAACCAGGGGGACCCTGCGGCAGAGGTCAAGATTACTACGCAGCTGGTCGACGGGCATGCGGTCATGACCCACGAGGGGCCGATTGTGAGTAGCTGCGACGAGAAGGTGACCGACTGGAACATTCTCGGGCGGTGCATACGGAGTATAAAGGGCAAGCTTGTGCTACGCTAGCGCAGTGCTAAAGTGGGTTACGGCAGAGACAAGTCAAAGGGCCCTGGCATGCTGAGGGACATGTATACTAACAGTCGGGTGTGAGCTTACCATGCAAAGCGGCCAATAAGAGAGAGGGGCCGGGTGTGTACGAAAAGAGTATAGGTATTCCCCTTATACATTGCTCTAAGTTTCGGTGTAGCATAGTATAGACAAACCTTATTTGAAGTTTTGCAACTTGCACTCCATGCAGGAGCAGGTCTGTACCTCTATAAGATCTGAGCTGATCGTGAACAAGCTTAAAAGCGCGACAAGGCTGAGGAAGTATATACGAACCTTGAAGGCTAAGTTTGTTGAGTTTGACAAGTTTGATCCTTCTCTTACAAAGTCGACCATGCATACTGATCAGGCGCCTGCTGCAGATCCTTCATGCAACAGAACTTAGGCGGCAACTCTGCCGCACACAGGAGCACTCTCTAAGATCTGCAGATTGTTTCGGCCTTTTTGCTCATCAGGCTCGATCGGAGAATAAGTTGCATGCTTTGTATACGGTCTACCATGTGATAAGCCCATACTTGTTGAATTACAAGATATATGCTTGTGCGGCCGCCCTGCTCCATATGCCATCCTATATACCCAGCGCAACCGCGCAGCGAGCTGCGCCGAACTATATAGGCCGACATGCACGATCATGGGCGCTGCAATCACCGATACACGCGCCAGCAGTAAAGGACAAATTTCGACTCTGTCGGTGTTTGTTTCCAACGCGACAGCGCCGCTTTCCTATAATGTCGTCTGGCATGGCAGCGCTCGTGAATAGCGCGTGATTCGTGATATATTGACACCGCCGCCGTTGCGGCCGGTGCGCTCAATTGAAAGTTTTTGGTACAACTTTAGACGGCTATATTCGAGTAATTGGACACCCCGGCCGCAGGATGGTGACCTTGCTACCACGTACATGCAAGCTCGATTGGAAGGTTATGCACTGAGTCGATCTGAATGTAAGGTCGATCAGACCATAATCGATGAGACGTCCTAGTTCGAGAAGCGTCACTTTGATCATCATAGATGGAAGCGTTAAAAACAGTCGCTCGGTGAACTTGCACGTCTTTAGTATCGCTGCAATAAGACAAGTCTATTTTGTACAGTAGGAGCTAGCAAATGCTAAAGCCGGTCTGAAGGATTTCCAGATGTCCGCGCTCTCATGATACAAATGAGGCACGTGGCGTGACGCCCGTCACGGTCTGCTCGAGGAACTCCTCCCACGAGCCGCCCCCTGCGGGGCCATAGATGTCGCCGAGGCAGTCGACGGTGTCCAGCAGCTCCATGAGGTCCTCTGCCGCGTGCAGGTCCTCGACGAGTTCCTGGAACTCCTTAGCGAAAGCCAGCATTGCCGGGATATCATTGAGCCTCTCTTTCATGACAAGCTCCCACGAATGATCGCCCGAGTCTTCGCTGCTGGGCCGCCGAGAGGGGCTCCTCTGAGCGCCGGAGTCGCGGCCCTCGGTTACCCCCCGCCGGAGGGGGGAAGCCTCGCCCGGGGTCCTAGGCGTGGAGGACCCCCGGGAGAAGGAGAAGCTCAGCTCTTCGTCGTCGGGCGTTTGTCCCGGACTTGGAACCGGCTCGGGGAATGCCGCCCACGTCCGCGGCTCTTGCTCACCCGCTCTAGTTCCCGCCCCCCCTTTCTTGAAGAACTTCTGCAGCTTGTCAATTAGGGCGACCATGATCGCGATCGGTTTGACCGCCTTGAAAGCCGCCCGGGGATCAAACCCGCCGTCTGGCGTCTGGACGACGAGGGGCCCGGCGGTGAAGAGGGAGGAGAGGTCGGTGAGGGATCCCCCGGGCGACGGAGATGGGGGCACCGGCATAAGGGGCCGGCTCTCCCGGGTCTGGTTGTAGGCGAAATGGATCGCCCGCTGCAGGAACTCTCGCCGGTGCTTCTGCCACTCTTTCAGGGAATGCAGAAGCAGCGACAGGATCAGCATCAGGTGCACGCTCTCGTCCAATGAGCGGGCGACAGGTGGCGCGGGGCTGCGGGGCGGGAGGCTGCTTCCACCAGGAGTGGAGGCGAGCTCGGGGGTGCTGCTCGAAGGACCGGTGGGCACAGCGTCTGTAGAGAGAGAATCGCAGGAGTCAAGTTTTGATTACAAAGAAGACGGCGAAGCACCGAGGTCTGGATAACACCGAAATCCGCAATTGTTACGGTTTTCAACGTGAACCAAATCAGCAACCGACAACTCAGAAGTGGGAAACAGTTTGGGGCGGTAAAATACCCAGCCAACTCAGGCGTGCCGACAAACCCGGGCATGCCCAGAACGCAGCTATCTGTCAAGTTCGCCTACAGCGTTGAAAAACTTGTCTTTCCTACGCCTGACTGAAAAGGCTACTCACAAGGACTCAAGCTAACCAGCGTCTTACCCGCGAAAGAGCTCCTGCGTGGCGTCGCTGGGCCCGGCGTGCGGCTCGTCTCCGCCACGCCCAAGTATGCCTGCAGCGACTTCCGGAGCGCTCGCCGCTGGCTGGATCCCACTTGCTCCAGCAGATACGCGCCCATTTGGACCATAAACGGCAGCAGCTGCGCGTTGCTCTCCTTGGACCCCCCATGACTGTCCACGGAAAACGACCCCCCCGAAGCGAAGCGCCCGAGCAGCGCCGCCAGATCGTGCGCCAGGAGCTTGAACCGGCTCCCGTCGGCCCGGCCCAACGCCGCGAGATTTTCCCAGTACTGGTCGCAGTAGCGGGAGTAGTTCTGCGGGGTGACGTCAGGGCCGCGGAGCGGGAAGATCGAGTTGGCCAGCGTTTCGCTGTTGCGCAGCGCGGCGCCCTCCCACTCCTTCTTGGGCGTCTTCAGCTTCGAGTCCGCGCGCTTGGCCTCCACGTGGCACGTGAAATGAATCACGTTGAAGTGGCTGACCGTGGTGTAAATAAACTCGGAGCGCGCGCCCAGCATCCCGCCGCCGTTCACGCGCTTGCTGAAGGCATACGTCCCCAGGCACTCGGCGGGTTTGAGCTTGTAACCCTCCCGGCAAACCATGCACGCCAGGCTGTCGTCGCCCTCTTCCTCCATCTCGTCCAACCCCTCAATGCTCGGTTTCGCGCTAACCACGATCCGGTCCGCCCCGTCTGACGTCACCGCGCTCGCCATCCCGAGCCCTTTCAGCATCGCCTCGCGCCTCTTCATCGCCCGCACGCGCAGCTCGTCTTTCGTTGCCTTTCGGAGCGCGTTCACAGTTGCGGTGAGCGCTCCCCCTGAGGCCTCGTCCGAGACGATGTCCAACACTCCCTCGGCCTTCGCCCGGATCTCTTTCTGCTCGCTCGAGACTCCTTCCAGCGCGTGCAGCAACGGGAGCACTCCGTCGCGATCCATGAGGCCCTGTATCGATGGGTGCCCATTCGCGAGTCCGGTCAGCATGCCCAGGACGATGGGCACGCTCGGCAGCAGCAGGGCCTCGGTGAATGCCGGAACGGAGCGTATTTCCAGCGCCACGGCGCCAGCGGAGGTGACGGGTGGGAATACGTCCTTGAGGTAGTGCAGGCCGCGGGCAACGAGGCCGCGTTCAAGGAAGAGCGACTTGAGGAGGTCGCCGTTCGCGTCCAAGCGGATGCTCTCGCAAACCTGTGGAAAGAAAGGCGGCGGTCAGAAAAGGCACAAATCTGGAAGCGTGAGAGGAAAAAAGCAATCAAACGGGTTGAGTGGTGAGTCGTCGAAAGGCGATCTAGGCCGGCTGTGCTTCCAAACGTGCACCGAAGCCTCCTTTCCTACCAGTGAAAAGCTACAAAGGCAGAGACAAAACCTACAAGGGGACATCCTGTATCGACATCATTAGCAACCGTTGTTCGTGAGAAATGTAAACAGACAGAGCTTGAAAAGCACGAGTTTCAACATACCTTCACGAAGCTTTCAAGGCGCTGCCGGTGATCCGCTGCCCTCGACGCGGCCTCCTCTTGCTTCCCGTCCGCCGCACACAGCCGGTCAAACTCCTGGAAGTCCATGAACGGCGCAAAGTGCCCGATAAGACACTCCATCGCTGCCGGTTCTCCATATGTCAAGTAGGGCAAGATCCGTGCCACCGCATCCGCCTGACTCTTCACGTCCTTCTGCTTCCCCCCCCTGCTGTCAGGCGCGTTCCGACCCCCCTGAACCGGGGACGGCCTGTACGACAGCTTGTCCAGAAACATTTTTACAGCCGCCACCGCCTCCTCCTCCCGGGCTTCGCCAGCCCAGCTCCGGCCACGGGGCGTCGTAACGCCCGCACTGGTCGGCGCAGTGAGCGTTACATTGTCGAGCCCCCCAGCCGCCATTTCGTTTGCTTCGGTGACGAGGCTCTCGATGATTTCGAGCAGGGCCTCGGCCGTGCCGTCTTGCTCGGGGGAGGAGACTGAGACGGCAGCGCGCGCGCGCTCGAGGAGCACGTGGAGGGCGTCCAAACGGAGCAGCGTCCGGCGGTTTGTCCGAACCTGCAAACCGATGAGACGAGGCTGCTCAATCCAGAAGGCATTTGAAAGTCCAACAACCCGCTTTCTTAGAGGGTTTTAATCTGGTGGGTCGCTTTCAAACACCAAAAGGTTTGCTTCATATGCGAACAAGAACGCTTTATAACATCTGGAATGAAGGGCCATTGTGGCTGCATCGGTTGTTAGTTGCCAGCGTGCTTGAGGCTCTGCTTTGACCTGCAAAAGCCTGGTAGCACCAGGGGCTCCTTTCTCCGTGCGTATCGTGGAGATTACTAAAAGAGACCCTCCGCATGTTATAGGCTTCTGCTCAGATACTGAGCCTTATCCGAGTGCACAACAAACAGAAGCTAAGTCCCACTTAGCAGCACAGGGGAACACGACGGAACACTTGTGCTGCCTAAGTAGCCTAACCCTTAACCTTCCTTCAAGAGTGACCGTGACAATCAAGTACACGAACACCGCAATGCTATGCAAGAGATCGCCACTCGTCTTCAGTATCAACCATTTGGAAACCCGCACCAAGATTTGAAACCTCACGAGCCCACCTTGCAGCAGAAACCCAGCAGCTTCAGCAGCGCCCCCAGCTCGCCCCGCCCCTGGGGGCTCTCCCGCAGTATCTTCAGCAGCAGTTCCAGCCCCCCACACGTCTCCATTTCTCCCGTGAGCGCAAACTCCACCTCAGGATCCAGTTGTTCCCCCCTGTCGTCGTCCACTTCGCTGATCATGGGCTCGGTCGCCTCGCCGTCCAAGCCCTGGAGACGGTATGTCACCGACATGGGGGGGCAGTCCGCCAGAGACTGGACCCCCATGGCCTGCTGCGTGCGCAGCCACACTTTTTCGTACACCTGGAAGGAGTCGAGGACGGGCTTGTCTATTGCCTCTGAGGAGTCTTGTCCAACATCATGCGGTTTGAAGTCGAGGCCTTAAGAACACCAGGACTGAAGCTCTTCACTTCATTTAAAAAGCTCGAGTATGTAGTTGAGATTGTAGTTGAACAAAGTAAGCATCTCTTACTAAGGATCAGAACGCCACAGGATTTAGACATCGGCTGTTCAAGCGGTTCCTTGGAGGATCATTTAAAGAAGAGGGTGCAACAATCTTTGCCAGCGTTGAGGTTCAGATCGGACAGAATCATAAAGTGTCAGCCTTGCGTCATGGGAGAAGCTTCTCATGGAGAAGCAGGAATTGTAAAACCCCTGAACCAGAACCCCTGAAGTGCCGGAAGCTGTCAGTGCCTTCGCGTGGAAACCAGAGACAGGACCGACCTGCTTGATGCTGAGGTCAAGGCTGACGATACTCCCGGCCACCAGGAGCTCCATCCCGTAATCGTCCTCAATCAGGCCCAGCATCTCGAGCTGGGTGCAGATCTTGTTCTTCACGTCACGCATCAGCGGGCCGACGTCAGCGCTGCTGTACGGGTTCTGGGCCATGGCGCCGCGGATGAACTCCTCCTGGGTGTGGGCCTTGTTCAGCGTCAGCAGGTAGACGGGCTCGGGCCGGACGGGCTGGATCTGCGGAAAAACAGGGCCTTTTGTGTCAGCAGCTCATAGAGGGAAGAATATGCCGGTAACTCAAAAAGAGCAATTGCGGATTATAATAGTGGTGTTGTTGCGTCTGAAGAACATGCACTCCTTATCTCTCATATGTTAATCAGACGACATGAAAGGCATGGCTCGCGCAAAAAAAGGGCCACGATCCTTCAAACAGCCTCTAATCTGCACCCCTTTTGCCGAGGACGCTTCTCCTCGATTACATGGAGTGTTGCCAATTTTGTTCTTTGAATTCCTCTTCTCCTTAGCTCGTCCACTGCGTTGCACCTCAGACCCTTCTAAGTTTCTTGCAAGCAAGCAAGCTTCTAGATCGAATGCAGGGGCGGGTCCGGACTATTAAACCTGCCGGCCACGTACCACGTCGCACAGCTGGTTCATGATGAACGTCGCGGCGCGCTGCCCGCCCCGGTGCTCGTCATTGGCGCCGGCGTGCGCCTCGAGCGCGCCCATGCATGCGCGCACAAACGAGCGCTGCGTGTCCTCGCCCGTCTCGAGCAGCATCTCCAGCAGGCCGCTGAGTTCTTGCGCGCAGCTGGCGGTCAGCTTCGTCTTCTGGATCACCAGCGACTTGAGCGACAGCAGGGCCTCCAGCAATGACGTCAGCAGGCCGTCACGCACAAACCTGCGTGGGCAAACGTTGCAAGGTTGATATGAGTTGCAATAATGTCGTAATGAGGAGACCCGAGCTTCTCAGTGAAATTGACTCGAATGCAAGCAGGGCCTCCTTTCGCCACGTGAGCAGGCCAGTTCTTCGCACGACTCGGCCGTACACCGACGCTGCTAGCTTGGTAAGATGTCGAATCTCAGGAAGTAATGAGGGTTCGAAAAGAGCCGTTCATGTGAGGTGCAAGAGGCAGGACCACCAAGGCACCGTGTGTTAAGCGTGAAGGTCTGAACCACACAGCAACATATTAAGGAGACTACACAAGCAGTTCTGCGTTTGGCCTGAGCGCTCCGTTGTATCTTGATCTAACATCGATGACACATGACTACCCCTTCCTTTTCTGACTCACTTCCGTAATTTTATGCGAGGCCACCAAAGCATAACCTCACCTGTGCCTGATGGTCCCGATCTCCAGGAAGCTCCTCAGGAACCCAATAACGTGCTGCAGCACAAAGCCCTCGTTCACGTTCGCCATCAGGTAGTTGCCTTCCTGAGCCCGGATTCGGTGCACTTCCGACACGATCAGCCCACACGCGCTGCGCAGCCAGCCTTTGACGGTGAGGTACAGCCGCCCGTCCTCCTCCGCCAGCATGTCCCGGTACAGCTCAAAGTACTCGACGACCGCCTCGGCGCGTGCGTGGCGTGCTGACGTCAGCAGTTCCGTCATCAGGTCGAGGAACCTGAAGAATGATGCAGGCTTCAGTACGCGGTTGAAGGGCGTCGTCCTGACTCGCATTGGACTGGACCAAAGGGTTTGGAACGCACTTTGCAAGCAGTGACAAACTTGTCCTCCCGGGCAAGAAGGACACAAACGAAGCAGAAATCACGAACGAAATGGATGCCCGCCACAGTCCGCATGGGCGAGCGACTGACTTGAGCCTCCGTGCCGGGCTCCCGCTTGCTGACAGCGTCCGAACGAGGGCGCAGGCCTCCGTCCGAATGGCGGGGCTGCTGGCGCTCAGCACCAGGCCCTTGAGCCACGAGTCTCGATCGAGCGCGCCCAACTGCCGGCGCGCCCGCGCACCCCGCCACTTGCTCACGACCCTCCTAGTCACGACCTCGGGCCGGAGCTTTAGACTTCCGAGCCTAAGAGGAGTGGACACTCGTGCCGGGGCATTAGAAGCGTCCGATGGGTTTGTAGCGCCTGATGCCGCCTTGCCGCGCTGCTGCTGGGCCAGGGTCTCGAAACTAATGGACCCGTTCGACCATTCCTTGTAGGTGACCGTCAGGCCGCCCTTCTCGCTCCTCTCCAGACGGGGCCCTGGCTGCGACTCAGCGGCCACTACAAGCGGAGCGGGCCTTGTTGGCGGCGGTCGTGCCGGCTGCGGCCAGCTCGTGGCCGCTGACTGCGCGCCACGTGTCTCCTGCCTGACGGCCCCCGAGGCCACCTGCGCGAAGCTCCGCCGCCCGTCTGGGCCCCCTGCCGTCGAAGCCTGCCCCAGGCTGCTGAACGCTTGGCTCAGGCCCCCCACAACGGAGCCGCCCGGCTTCGACGCTGCGTCCGCTCCCTTTCCGTTTCCGTTTCCGGACCCCGCCGCTGGGACAGTGCACGCCTGCGCCACGATGCGCAGGCAGGACAGGATGACGTTTTCTGCAATGGGGGGGCTGTCCGTGCCCACCTCGACTCCCCTGAAGAGGATCTCGAACGCGAGCTTGAGGCGGGGCTCCCAGCAAGAGTCGTTGAGCGAGCAAGCGTCTCGCAGCAGTTGGCAGTCGTTCTTGGCCTGCACTGCCAGCTCGGTGGTGCGGGGGTGGTCCAGGCAGTAGTAGACGCGCTGCCGGATCAGCGACGTCAGCGACTCTGAGGCGGCCGGGTTGTCGCGCACCAGCGTACAGATGAGCAGCCGCGTGCTCGACCGCACCTGCAAAGACCTTTCGCAGAGTTCACATCAATGCTCAAAAGAAGCACCGAGCAATGAAGTGATTGCTAGGACAGGAAGTCAGATAAAGCAGGTTGCCTTCTGAGTCGGTCTTCCTAACTGCAAAGCAAAATCTGCCAGCTAGCAAAGCCGAGTTCTCGGGTTAGCAACCTCACAATATGTGCATCTGTACCCGTGCTAACTCCTGTGTGATTGAAGGAGTTTGAAACATTCCTGAAAAGTAAAGGACGCCCCTCATGAGTACGTCGCTGGTTGTTTTTGGATTCACCCATCAATTTCAAGAAGCGCCCAGAAAAAGCACAATCACGGCAGCAGCAGAACAGACACTTGCCTGCTGCGAGCCGTGGTGGATGCCGCTCTCAAACAACTCCTGCACAAGGCCTTGATCCACCATCTTCTGCTTCTCGCCCGAAGAGTCGGCCAGCAGATGCAGCCACTCCAGCGCATGCGTCACCAACGTGCTGGCACACCCGTAGCAGCGACTGGGAGGTCGTTTGGGCGCCGTCGGGAGCACCGGCGCTTGGGTCGTGCCTGCGAAATCAAAGTAGGGTAAGAGAAGGAATCAGAAACGTGCACAGGAGAAAGCTTCACTTCCTTGAGGGGATGATGTGTCGGAAGCAAACAAACGTGACAAATAATGATCTGCTCTCTTCCGTTAATCTTGAGCTCGTCAGGAGCTTTGAAAGGTGAGCGACTTCAGAGAAACATTGAGAAAGAAGAGAGACCGACTTCCAAAGAAAAATTGGTGAAGCCTAAGGACCGTGCGCCACAGAGCTCTTGCAGCGGATCAGGAGGTTCGCTGCAGCCAAGCCCGACCTGCGCTCGACGAGCTCCTCTCCAGGTACGCCGTGAGCGCCTTCCGCGCCCCGTGCAGCGCCTGGACGCTGCGGCTGACTTGCTCGAACGCCTCCTTGCACTTGTTCCCGTAGAGGACGCCCAGCACCGCCACGTTCTGGTTCACTTTCAGGGTGGGCGAAGACGAGGACGGAGCGGCGACCTGGGGCGCGACCTGCACCGCGTCCTGGTCGCCGGAACCGTCCCCGACCATGGAGATGAGCCGGAGGAGCGGCTTCTTGGTGGCCAGCAGCTGCTGGTACTGCTTGTGGGCGTTCTCCGACTCTTTCTCGATGACGGCCAGGCACTTCTGCATCGGAGATGAACTGAGAGTCAAGTGAGAACGGGTTCGTGAAACCGTCAAGTTTCGTTTCTCCATCCAGGACTGAAAGCATCCTTTTGCACCGCTCGCATCATTTCTCCATCAGCAATAAGCATTCTCTGGCTTCATTGCGCGAAATGGATCGATCTCGCGAGAGGCCTCACCCTCCGTAAGAGCTTCTCGCATGCTCCAAACTTGCAATTCAGTGCAACGGGTTTTGGCCAACTTACCTGCATATCGTCCTCGGACTCGATCGCATCGAAGGCGAAGCTGGGCTTGGCGTTGACGCTGAACTCGAAGCGGCCGTACTTGCTGTAGCCGCACTCATTGCAGAGGAAGGAGTCCAGGTTCTCGTAGTTGATGTTGCGGCACTGGCGGCACTGGAAGCAGTTCTCGTGGCAGTGTGGGCAGATGCCGTGCCGGTCGGTCACGTGCCTCGAGCATCTCGGACACTGGAAACAAGCAAAGAGGAATCTGCATATGCTCCAGATCACGATGGGCTGCAGGGCTAAAGTTGGCTTGAAAGTTGGCTTGAAAGTTGGCTTCAAAGTCTGGGTTTTGCCTTCTGGCGCTGGCTTAAAGTGGATCAGGTGCTCGACGTACGTGAAAATTCCTGATTACCAACTTCTAATATCTACCGCCGAAAAACGATCCTAGCGGCAGAATAGAGCCGCAAAAGCTTTGCACAGAAGTGAAGGAAGACAACCAAAGACTCTGCAGAGTGCTGAAGAGACCTTGACAAACAATACAACTTCGGAATTGATATTCTGAAGAAAGGGTGTCAAAAAGGAAACCGCAAGCACAGAAAGCACAAGGGACATGTAAGGCAGCCGCCAAGGCAAGCCCTCCCCCGGCATAGTTTGTCTTGCAAACGAGCAGACGACTTCAAAAACTCTGACAAAGTCGCTGCTCATAAGAAAGGGAGGCAGGCGGGCTCACCTGCAGGTGCTCGAGGCTGCTGGCCTGCAGGTTCTCATACAGCTCCGCAAACTCGAACATGAAGTTGCACCCTGTGACGGGCACCGTCAGCTCCGCCTTCAGCTCCGCCTGGTTGGGCGCCAAGTGATAGCTCTTCACCTTCTTCCAGAGCGCCCAGTTGCCCTTCAGCTCCGACAGGTCGCTGGCCGCCCGGTTGTTATAGTATAAGCGGAGGACCTTCACGCTCTTGGAGCGGCGTGCGTCGTGCACGGCCATGGAAAAACTTTCGAGCGTGTAGCTGCTGGGGCAACGCACGAGGATGCGGTTGTCCGTGTACTTGGTCTCCTGCTTGATGCTCTCCAGCTTCAGCTTCGAGAACGGCACCTCTACGTTGTTGCACGCGGTGCACGGCTCGCTTTCCAGGTAGTACCCGTCGAATTCGATCAGCGACTGAAGCGTTCCGTACGCCCGCCCGTTGGGATGCGTCTCGAGCAGCCGGTTATGCGCCCGCAGAGCGTCGAGCACGCGCGCCGACACGCCCGCGAGCGTAAGCGCCGCGCTCCAGCCGCCCGGGTCACGCTCCGCGCCCTTCGCGAAGAGCCACTTGAGCAGGCCGGAAATCTCGTGCACGTTGGTCCCGTACGACGAAAGCTCGGGAACTGCACTGACGATAGACGCTACAAGAACGCCTCGCTGCGCGTCCGAGTCCGCCCGCAGCCACGCGTTTTGGAGCACGGCGCGTGCCTGGACCCGGACCGCTTTGGCTCCGAAGTCGAGCAGGAAGAATCGCACGAAGCGGTCCAGCTCGGTTGGGTTTCCCAAAAGAAACTCCGCCGAAGGCCTTGCTGACGGCGGGGCGCCCTCTTCCTTCTCCTCCGCCAGGGCCAGCGCCAGCAGTTTCAGAGCCTGGAGCACCGCCTCCTCCCCCAGAAGATACGACGCCCGCAGGAGAAACGTGAGCGCGTCCGGGGTTTTGCCGGGGGAGCAGAACCACTGCCAGCTGCGGGGCCGCTTCTCGGCCGTCTCCGCGAGGACCCCGAGGCACTTGACCAGCTTGACGGTCTTGTCGTGCGGCAGCGGACGCTGGAACCCGTCCGACTTGTCCGACAGCCGCTGCAGCTGCTGCAGCTCCTTGCCCAGCAGCCAGTTGTCGCGCGCCAGGTTGAACGCCGGCTTGTTCCTGCCGCACGACTGCAGGAGCACGTGCCGTGCGCTGTCTCGCACGAAGTGGGTCTGCGAGCAGTAGATGTACGAGCAGAGCACGTCCGCCCACGGCCCCTCCGGCGCACTCCCGTCCTTGCCGGCGAGAGCCCCGCCGTCGATTTTGACTCCGCTTTCCGTCAGTGCCTCCGCGAGATCCAACGCGGCCCCCAGCACGAGCTTAGGGAACTCGGCAAACACGCCGCGCCCGTGCGCGCGCGTGTACGCGTCCGGGAAGAAGGGCTGCAGGCTGGAGAGCGTCTTGTCGTGGCGCGAGTGGAGGAGCGCTCCTTGCTGGTCGTGCCCCGGCCCGCCACTCTTCTCCCGCTTCGGTTTTGCGAACTCTGGCACCAGCCTTTGGAGGACGCTCAGCAGATACTCCAGCAGGCCGGGCTGACGCAGCGCTTCTTTTGGACCGTCCGCTGCCCTCGGAGCTTCCGGACGGTTCTTCCGTTTGTGCCCCTCGACCCCCGTCCCAGGCTCTCCATCGGCGCTTTCCCAGTCCGTCAGCACAAACGCAAAGAACTTCAGCGTCAGAACGGCCACTTCGCCCCAGTCAGACCGACTCTCCACCGGCAACGAGACCCCCAGGTTGAGCTCCCGCAGCATTGCCTCGACGAGCCGCCGCACGTCGAAGCCGTCCAATCCCAGCGTGCCACCTGGCGCCCTTTCACTGGCCAGCCGCGCCAGCAGCTGCAAGATCGGGACTGCCTCCAATCCCGAGCAGCGGTGCATCCAGCCCACGTCAGACGCAAAGCTCTCCAGCAGCATTTTCCGGAACAAGGCCCGAGGATCGGTGGCCGGGGGTTCCTTTTCCCGTTCCTGAGAGGCCCCATTTGCAGAACTGGGCCCCACCTGCCCCGCTTCCTGTGAACCATCCGCCACTGCTCCACCAGTCACGTCACCGCTTCCCGCAACCGCCTGACGACCGACCAAACTTCTTCCCGCATCAGCGTCTTTGGGGGCCGCTGCAACCGGATCTGGTTGCGTCTCCTGCATGCTCAGCTCCAGGGCCAACTTCAAGTGCTCTTCTTCCGACATCTCTTCTATCGCAAGATAGGCCGTTCCCTGCCCCTGACCCTCCACAGAGGAAGCTGCCTCTGCTGTCTGGCTGCCTGCGGATCTGACAGGCTGCGGCTCTGCAGGTTCGCTGGCTTCGTCTGAGTCGTCGCCGCTGTCTGACAGAGGGTGGCTCGAAGCTTCGGCGACGCTCCGGGGGTTTGGGATTGGTGTGAAGCTAAAGGGGTCGTCGACGGGGAGGCAGACCATTGGATGCTCCTGGAAAGCGAACGGAACCAGGTTTGAGTAGAAGCTGATGTTTGCAGAAAGATCAAGAAAGAAGAAAACAATGGATCCCACCTACTGTTGTACAAAAAACGACAACAGCTCATCATACTTTTAAAATTGACTTGACCAACCCCCAAGGGACTTCTCTCGGAGCAAGATCAGCTCAGATGTTGAAGATGAGTTTAACATCAAGCATTGCTGATAAGAGAACAATTAGCTTCTCAAACAATCAAGACTCTGTCATAATCAAAGAGCCGCTGTGTAGTCTGAGAAGAAGCAACACAATCGGGGAAAAGCCAGTGAGAATCCACAGAAGGCGGCTTACCGGTCGGTGCTGGTCAAACCGCCGCTCGCCCCGCCCCTCATAGCACCTCTCACAAAGATCAAAGTCGGGACACTGCGTACAGTGCCACCGCCTCCTCATGATTGGACACGCGCTGCAACCGTCGCAGCTGAACTGCACCGCGTCTACAACCACATGCGCCGCACGTGCGGGCATCTCCACCACTTGGGACGGGCCACTCTCCGCAAGTGGCTGGAGGGGCGTTGCTGACGTGGCAAGCTTTGATTGGAGGAGGTGCGACGAGAGCGCCACGCTTGCGGCAGAGCGGACCGGCTCCTGCGGCGAGAAGAGAAGCGCCTGGAGCACGCAGAGTATATGCTCGGCCCGCTCCGGGCCGCTTCGAGCTGTTTGCGCTTCACGCTGCTGAGACTCCTTCTCTGAGGGGGGCTGTGAGCCCTGCTGTACGGAGGCAGCCGAGCCCGTCGGTCCGGCAGCGGCTCCGGAAGCAGCCCTGTCTTCTGACCCAGTACTCTCTAGCTCCCGATTCCGGCTGCCCAGGGATCCCCGGGCCGCAGGCTCTCCAATCTCTGCCAACGCCTCTTGGGCGCAGCCACAGAGCACTTCCACTAGGTCGATTGTCAATGCGCTGAGCTCCGTCGCCTCTAGGCTCTCCTTGCCGACCACCGCCTCAAAAGCACCGACCAGTTCGTCGCTGAACCCTGGCCCCTGACGAGCGACGGCTTCCCGGAAGTGCTCGAACCTCTGCGAAGCAATCTCGGAAGCCCAGTGCATCTGAGAGCCGAGAACGTGCGCAGCGCGGGCGCGCGCATGGTGGCCCCCCTGGGAGAGCGCACGCGCGCAGGGGCCGACCGAATTCGCGAACGCGCTCATGAGGAGAGCGTCTTTGGCTCTTTGCAGTTCGCTGGGCCCCGGATGAAGAGAGCTCAGGACCCGTTGAGCGAAAGCCTGGACGGAGGGGTGTGGCTCGCTGGCAGAGACCGCCTTCTCCAGAAGGGCGAGGCAGCCGGGGGAGGGGTCGATCGAACGGTCCGAATTTGGGGCGGCGGTGTCGTCCAAAGCGTCCGACTGTTCCTCCACGGCGTCCTCGAAATGATCATGCCCGGTAAGGCGGGGCGACAAGGTGTGCTTTGAGACGGGACTCACACCACCTGAAACAACAAAGAATCGATTGGTGTTGGATCCGGGCTCACCAGAGGCTGAGTCAGCGTAAGGGCTACTCGCCCAAATAAGCTCAAATCTCGCATGCGAGCTGTGTGTCACGGACTTGTCAGTGACGAAAGCCCACGAAGGAGGCGCTGCTGACCGGACTTCTTCAAGCCGCTTCAATCAACAAAGCAACTGCATAACACAGACAGACGACCTATTTGCAAAGACACGGCGAATGCCCGTCACATGGGATGATACCCATAGAATCCGTCTTTGCTTTCCATCGCGAACCTACATAAGTATGCCAGTGAAGGATTCAAACACAGCAGTTTACAAGCTGTGAAGACAGCACCTCACCAGTGGCTGACCGGCCGTAGAAGAGGCCGAGGACCTCGAGTCCTGCGCAGAGGCCCTCTTCAATCGGGCTCACAGGCGCTGCGGCGGGCGCGTCTGTTGGGGGCGCAGCAGTCGCGCTGGGGCCGGCCCGGTTTTGCTGCAGCAGATCCCGCATGCTTTCGACTTTCTCCCGCCAACCAAAGTCCTCCTTGGAGCGAGCATAGACCTCGATGGCGTCAATCCGAGAAAGCTGGTTGTTGGGGGCGGATCCGAAGGTAAGGGTGAAGGAGCGGTCTGCTGTGAGGGACTCGACAACCGTGAAGGGAATGTCGTACCACCTTCGATTCCCTGCGGAAGGACGGAAAAACGGATCTGAGAAACGCAGTCGACGTTCCTAAGACACCGCGGCGCAAAAGAGAGCTCAGAACAAGCATGCAAAAAGCAGCAACACCCTCCGAGGCCCTTTCAAGCTTTCTAAATCGGCGATATGCAACATCGAATCAAGTCCTTCAGTCATCAGGCAGTCCTGACGCCCATCCTCAGCTGGCTTCTGCAGATAAGCTCCACCAAACTTGAATTATGCTTGCATTATTGGGCGTCCTCACAAGCTTGCTGTTTCCCAACCCACCTTCTTCCAAGACGACAGTGCGGTCGAAGACCTGCACTTGGCTCGGCACGTTCGCCCGCCCGGTCGCCCCGACGTGAATCCGACAGCCGACCATCACCGTCTCTGCCGCAGAGTTGTTCACCAGGATTTTGAACGGCCGGGCGGTGGGGGCCTCCAGAAAGCTCTCCTCGGCAGCCAGGCTGAGCTTGATGGCGTCCGAGTCCCCCAGGTCTCCGCCCCAAGTTACGCTCTGGGTGATACATTGGGTGTTCTCGAAGAAAGTGAGGGGGAAAGAAGCTGCCAATGCCGCCGGCTGGGGACCTCGCCTGTCCGAACTCTCTACTCTACCCCGGACGTACGCACTTCCTGGAACGCCGTACCGGTCCCCGACCTCCGCGGGCGCATGCGAGAACACCTGGAGACCCCCGTCGTCGTTGAGAACCAGTATCGAGCTTTTCTGTCCCGAACCTGGCGGCGCGTATGTCGCAACCCCCTCCATTCTCAGTAAAGACGACCCGCCAACCTGACGGAGAGTCTGCGTCCCGACGGACCCTTCCGCTAACTGCACTGCCACCGCAGCCCCCTGCCGCGCACTGTTCACTGCCACGTACACCCCCGAGGCTTCGCTCACCGCCCGCCAGAAATGCAGGTTCCCGCTTCGCTCGTTCTCGGACAGGAAGCACACCTTTTCGAAGGAGGTGAAAGTGTCGGCGAGACGGCCGATCACCACTTGACCGTCCTCGTATGAAGAGATCAACGTGCGGTGCTCGGGGAAGTGGGACAAAGAGCAGCCGCGGCTTCCAGGCCATTGCCGTTCGGGGGGCAGCTGCAGGCGCTCAGTCAGGGAGATGGCCCCCTGGCTTCCTTCCTGGGGGGACAGCTTCCCCAGGAAAAGTACCCCCTGCTGGGTGAGGACGATGATTCGCAGCAGGTCGTCGGAGTCCCTTGCTAGCACCGCCTGCTTGATGCTCTCCTGGGGAACGGTGACATAGAAGGCGGGGCTGATCTTGTCCTTGGAAAGGTCGTAAAGTTTGACCGATCGGTTGGTCACCACCAGGAGCTCAACCTGACTGCCCGGCACCCAGCTCGCTTGCACCACGAACGTCTCAGGCTCTAGGGCCAACTCCACAGCTAACCGGTCCGTAACCTCGCCCCGCGAGTTCAGAATGAACACCTGGCAGTCTTCAAAGCCGGACACCACCAGGTGGGCGTCGTTGGCCGGGTTGAACTCCAGGTTAAGGATCTGGAAGCGGACCGAGTTCTTCGAGAGGGGTTTGGGCGCGCCCTTGTCTGCAGATGCCGCAGTCAGAACGGCTGCCTCGAACAGCGACACTTTGTCGCCTTCCGCGATCGCGACCTTCCCCCTCCTGCTGACTGTGAGTAGCGACTTGCTGATCGCTCCACTTGCAATGGCAGCTTTCACTTCCCGCGCCGAAGAGTACTCCATCTTGAGCTTCGTCTCGAACGTGCCATACTTGTGCGCCCGCGCGAACGTCACAATGTCGTTCCGTTGCGTCAAGCCCCCCGCCAGCGAAAAGTCGAACGCCGCTTCGTTCTCGACGTCTCTCAGGCCGCCGTTTCCGAGCCCCAGCGCGTCCGCAAAGCTGTCGCAGAGCTTTAGGAGAACCGCCTCCAGCCCCTTCTCCTCCAGGAACGCCAAAACCCCCGAGTCCACCCTCAGCTTTGGGAACAGCTCGCTCTGTAACGCCTCTTGCGGCTCGTACCATGCCTCGCTCCCGGAGTCGCTGGCAGTCTCCCCGAAAGCGCGGCCCCGAGCAGAGGCCCTGTCAGCCGGCGCAGCGCTGGCAGAAGACTGGCCCCGCAGGTTTGAGGAAGTGTCAGAACGGGGCCCCCGGGGCCTTAGGGCCTGGCAGGGGTTGTTCCGCGAGCCGCCGGCGCCGCAGTCGCAGAAGAAGCGGCTGAATTTGGAGTAGACAACCTTGTGACCCTGGTGGCAGACGCGCGCGCAGGTCGAGCAGCAGCCCTTGGATCTGCGGGAGCAAAGAAACTGGTTAAAGAGTGTGCTGACTTGAGCTAACCCGTCACTTTTCCAGATTCATAATCTCAGCAGCTATGAAAGGTCGCATGCTGACCTTTCGGCGAGGAAGCGGCAAGTTTTCCTCTGGTATCGCATTCAGATCGACAAGGTACACAATTCTGTGCTTAAAACGAACATCAAACACAAATCCACAGATTATTAGGATGGAACGCTGTCTCTATTTCAATCCGCCTCTGCTATAGGAGAAGACGAGGACGCCGTTGAAAGATTAAGGGCTTCTTAGGAAGAGAGGAGGTCTGTAAATAGTACTGGTAGTGCTTCTACGACAGTGCATCGAAAGGCCTGGACGGCTCCACTGAAGATCGTCGCGAGCACTTCCCGCAGAAATATTGCTGACAGCTGGCAAATACATTTCTCATTACGTTGTCTCATGCAGTAGACTCCAAGCGGAAGAAACGTTCAGCTGTTTGCACGAGCCACTTACATAACCAGGTCGCACGTGTAGCAGAAGTACCAGTGCTGCTCAATGAAATTGCTGCCGCTGGCGCCAAAAGTGCACAGCTTGGCATCATCGTCGTCGCTGCTGGTCTCCCCGCTCTCAAAGTCGTCCTCCTCCATCTCCACCGTCTCGTCGTCGCCCTCAAAAGCCTGCAAAAGTTCGCAAAAGGAGTCTTTGAACCGGCATTGTGAACCAAGAGTTGACGTTGGTGGAAAAGTTGGTATGCTTTCAATCAAAGACAGACTGCAGAGCAGGTTCTTGGTACGGAAAACCAGCGGCTGCGTGCCTACCGACAATGTCAGGGAAGAGCTTTCTTTCTGCAGAGACACTGACAATCGCCGGCCAGATAAGCCCTCCCCTGACCGTTTCTGAGCATGTCCCACGATCGTATAAGGAAACCTTGGCTTATAAGCATCTGGCGAACGTCGGATGTATGAGCGTCTTCAAAGCAGCTGCGCACCCAAACCTCCTTTTCAGCAAGCAGAACAAGCCCTCACCTCCTCTTCCTCGTCCTCCTCCCCAAACGAGATCAGGTCTTCCTCCTCTTCATCCTCCGAATCCTCCCTCACAACCTCGTCTCGTCCCTCCTCCCTCGACTCCACGATCGCCTCGTGCACCTGCGGGGCCCTGTTCCGCGACGCGCTCCTATCGCGCCGCTCAAAGTGGCCCGCCCTCCCCGGCCGGAACAGGACCTCCTGAGCGGACGGCACAACGCCCTGCTGCTGCGCAGCGGAGGTCGCGGCGGCCGAATTAAGAACGGCGCCCAGGAAACCCAAGAGTCTCTGCACGTGCCCTAGCTGCTCCGCGCTGATTGATCCGGCTTGGAGGGCAAACGCGTCAAGCAGGTCCGTCGTGACCTCGAGAGTGCGCTGGATGAGGCGGGGGTGGTCAGCGGAAAGGCGCACGATCAGCTCAAAGTAGGCGTCCACGCTTTTGGCCTCGAAGGTGGCGTATGCGGGCTTGAGGCGCGACAACAGGGCCGTGAGGAGCTGTGAACTGAAGTCCTCGCTGCAATCTGTAGAAGAAGGAGAAGTTCATGAGTCTTAGGTACATCCTTTCCGGATGCTTTACTGTTCACCCGATATCGATAGAGCAGGGCCGTTCAAGCAATGATCAGGAGCTGTTGTTAACAGAGGGTTTCGAAGAGTGGATTCAAAAGAGGGTGCAGAGAACAGGCGACCACTGCGTTTTTTGAGGAACAAACCGATGACTTCGGTCGACGTCGTCCTGGGCGCTGTTCTGTCAAGTCGATCCAACTTTCCCAAAGTCGCCAAATGATGCCGAATTGAGTGAGAACGCAGAAGCCCACCTCGACTGTCGTGCACAAGCGCCTCCAGCAACTGGCCGGCGCTCTCTCTCTGCTGTGCCGGGACATGCCACGTAAGGGACCCACCAGCGCTGCCCAGCAATCTCTCTTGCAGCCACGTGGCCAGACCTGATTCGCCCATGCCCAACAAGCCCGCCCGCAAACGGTGAGCTATCGCCCCCGCAAGCAAAACCCTTGGCGACCCGGTTTCCGTCTTGGCCTCCGAAGGCCCCCCGGCTGTGCTTCCGAACCCCACTCCATCTTTTTGCGGGCTTAGTATCTTCACCAGGAGGCCGAGAATCCTCCCGTTTAGCAACGAGCTTGGACTATTTGAGAGCGCGCTCAGAAGGAACGACAGATCACCCTTGACCGGCTCCAGCCCTGCGCCGACTGCATCGTGCCCGCTATTAGGCTTAGTAGCGGCTGCAGAACTTGCTCTGCCTGACTCGCCCGCTTCGCCTGCCTTTCCAGAGAAGTACTCCAAAAGGATGGTTAGGCCTCGCCCCGTTGGTTCGTCCAGGAGCGCCTCCAGCTTGTCTGCCAGGTCGAGCGTCAGAGCTTCCAGAACCGTGTCGAGATGTTTCTCGAGCGGTGGCGGAGAAGGGTGGGCCAGTGCCGGTGCTTGCTGTCCAGGCGCACCAACCACCCGCTGTTGCAGCAGAGTCTGGCAGAGCGTCACGGAGTGGTCCAGTTCGCGCGAGGTCGCCCTTTCCTGCAAAATATAAGGTGATACGTTCTCAGGACTGTGGCATTGTCCTCGTCAAAACATGGCATCCGATTGTGAGAAGGGAACCACATCATCGTTATTTTGAAAGCTGCAACTGACAGGCTTGACGAAGGCTTCGTACAAGATGCGTAGATAAGAGTATGCGAACCTAAAACACCAATCGCAAACTCGAGACTTTGCTTCACTCGTTCGCATCTGCAAGCTGCAGCGAGGACGCCATGTTCTGGGGCAGCCAATACGAGAGTAGTCATCTGTCTGCCTAGGAACATTCAACCCAAGAGTGAGAGACAACGAGAAGCAAAGGGGCCTCACCGCATCCAAAGAAGGATGGCTTGCCCAGATACGATTCACGAGCGCCCCCTCTGAGTCCAGCAGCCCAGTCAGGGTCGCCCTGCTCAGGGCTTCTTCTACCACAGACCACCCGCTCTCGCCAGGTTCGTCGAGCGAGAGCACTCCCTCCATGCAGCTTAGAATTGCACCGATGAGAATCTGGGAGGACGCTACTGGGGCGCTGGTCACTTCAGCCGTCGAGGGGAAACCTGGCAGCAGAAAGGCCGCTTCCAACCACCTCTCCGAGTCTGCTCGAAACACCCCGTTCACAACCCTCTCACTGACAGAGCTGTCCGTCGCTGCGTTCCCCGCTAGCTGAGAAGCTGGTGAGAGGCCGTCTAACAATCGGCGCCCTCCCTGTAGAATCAATCTCACGGTGCTCACGCTAACCCCCCCTTTCACGAGCGCCCCCTCTAACGAGGCCCGATTGCCAAGCCGAGCCCGGAGGAGAACCATCACTAGCTGCGCCGCCTCCGCGCCGTAACATCCCTCGAGATACCACCGCAGGCGCCTTGCGTACCGGTCTGCGGCACCGTCCAGAAGGGTACACAGCTCCCGCAAGAAGGCGCCAGGTTCCTTGCTCTCCAACCACTGCCCAAAGGACTCGCTCCACTGGGCCGCCCAGGGTCTGGCTCCGTCCCCTGCCTTCCGCTCCCGCAGCCCCGCTTCGAGAACCGTCAGAGTGCCAATTGCCAGTGCGTCGTTTTCGTGCCCGGCGGACGCCGACCCCAGCCTGACTGCAGACCACACGGACGAGAGCAGCTCCACCGTCGCTTCCCGTGGCGAACTCGGCCTCGCTTCTTCGAGCAGCTCTGCCAGCTGGAGAGTGGTCGCTTCAGCTGAGTCTGCCTCCGAAAGCAAGGGAAGAGGCCACGACCGCAGGTTCCGCCAGCACACCTCAGACAGGTACCGATCAATGAGAAGCTCGGTTGTGCTTCCGCAGTGGAAACGAGGGGACGCCAGTATCCACAATAGGGAGCGCGAGAAGGAAGCAACGAGATCGGGCGGAGCGCCGCCTTCTGCCACCCTCCGCGATGCTTCCTCTTCGCGTTCGCTAGCAGGGGCATCGGGCTGGCCTAGTAGGAACAGGCTCTGTGCGAGCGCTTTGTCTGCGAGGAGGCTATTGCTAGCTGCGCCGATCTGCTGGGCCAGGGACGCAGTCAGGGAGAGATAGCTTGGATTGCTAACAGATCCAGGGGACTTAGAGGAGGCTAGCTCTAGGAGACTCTGAAGCTGGCCCGGTAACCAGCCCGGGTATCGGTCTAGATGACCAAGTAAGCTCCCGGCTAGAAGGACCAGCCTAGAAACAGCAAGCTGGTGCCCTGCCAAGAAGGTTGCGCTGTCCCCGCTGCCGCTCTTCCCGGCCTGCCTGGCAGCCTGCAACTTGAGAGCCTTTGCAGCCGTCTTCAGGTGTTCCACCGCTGCCGTTAAGAGCCCTACCCTGTCTGCCCGCTCAAAGAGATGGAAACCGAGGAAGAGCACAGAGACCTGCCTCTGATTGGGCAAGGACGCAAGAGCGTGCTCCAGGGGTGACAATTCCGCGTCTGCCAGAACGACGGGTTGCTGATCAGAAATTGGGCTGACAGCAAGCGACCCGATGCTTTGAAATACTGCTTCCCAGATCGCAGTGACTAGAGCGCGCAAGCTCGCTCCGTCCCCTTCAAGTGGCGCCTCTTCGCTTTCTGTCCGCTTGCCAGCCTCCTTGTCCGCCGCTTCCCCGCTCGCGACTGCCGCCCCTCCCGCGCCTCCGTCTTTCTGGAGCAACCACTTGGCCAGAATCGCAAGCAGGACGTCCGACCGGGCCCCTTGAGTGTACAACTGCACCGCCAGCTCGCGCACCAACCCCGGAGTCTCGGCCAGGCGTCCGTCTTGCACCGTCAGCGCCTCCACGAGCTTGCACAGCGCCGCCCGCAGAGCCCCAGAGCCCAAGCCTCCCGCCCCGCTCGCCGCACATGTCGTCACAATGGCCGCGAGGTGCTCCTTCCTCAGCAGCGAGCACGACGCATCGAGGACGGCCGGGCACCAACGGCTGTCGAAAGCGCAGCCTCCCAGGAACTGCGCGACTTGGATGGCCGCTTCTGCCCATCCCCCGTGGCTGACTTCCTTGGCGGGGGGGTGAAGGTCCACGGGTAGCTCTCGGTGTGAGGCCTCACTCACCCCCCGGCTGCCCATCGCCTCTTGGAAGAGGTCGCCGAAGAGGTTGTCTTCTTTCGGAGGAGGAGCTGCCACAAAGAACCAGAGCGGTTGATCTTAGTTTCTGCCCTGGCTTAAAAGAAAGATGGCTTTACAGAAGGTACGGCCACTTGAAACAAACTCCTACTTTGAGAATCTGCAAGGTCTGAATTTCATAGTACATGCCATGCATACAGACAAGGTGAGTTGGACGGCATTTGCCAGATTGCTGACAATCAACCTGGTGAACTGCGAAACCGACTGTGGATCAGGTCAATGAAGAGCTTCTTTTAGAATCCAAGCACATCGTTTCAACTCACATCCGACATCCTTTCCGAGTGACCAGATTTGATTGTCTGCATGATTCTACCGCTGTTGGCAATCCTTTGGCCACGTTCATTAATAGCAAACAGCCTCACTGCTCTCAGCACGAGAAACGCAGGGACCAGGCGAACTGACATCGACTCCTAGCTTGTCCTCGCATCACCTTCAGCAAGACTCAGCTTCCATGCACAGAGTTTTTTGGCAGCCAGAAAGCCATGCGTACCCGACTTTGTGCTTTGGCTCCTTGAGAAGGCCGCCCCGCCGTCGTCCGGAAGCCCCACGTTGACCTCGGACCGCTCTTCCGGTCCGTACCCTTCTTGATCTGGATTCACCAAAAGCATCGCCACAAGCCTGTCCAGCCATTTGCCAGCAGGGGGCAGGATGAGCCCCAGAAGAGACTCCCTGCTGTGCTTCCTCCTCCACTCAAAAGCCCCCAGGAACGGCTCAGACCGCGGCAGCCTAATCAAGCGTCTCGGCTCGAAACTGGACACTAGGCTCGCCAAAGTGTCCGACGCCTGCCCGGTTTCTGGCTCCACTCCGGACTGAGGGTCGGAAGGGGCCAGCTCTTCGTCCACTTCCTGAATGAGCTGGACCGCAAGGGACACCACCGATGGCCCCAGGTCTGGAGAGCTTCCCCCGGGACTTGCATGCTCTTCCCCACTGTGCGGAAGACTCTCGTGCGCATCTGAGAACGCACTGCCGGGCTCAAGCAAGGTTTCCAAGTCCGGCATCTCCAGCCGCCCAGTCGTGTCGATGAGGGTGGCGGCAAGCAGCATCTTAAGGTTCACGAGCACAACCGGGCTCACTCGCGCAGTCTCGGCTACTCCAAGAAGCTCGTTGACCAGGAGAAGCTCGCTCGGACCCTCTTCCCCGTTGCCGTCAACCACAGGTTCCGGGTTTTGGAGGCTTTCGAGCATCGATCTGTACACTGCCCCGATCTGAGAGGCTATGAGGACCAGCCATGACTCTACCTCTGTGGCGATGTGGACGGGCGCCTGAAGGAGCAGAATCTCCTCCAAGTAGAGCATGAGCTGGGAGGCGAGCGAGAGGTGCCTGCGCACCGCGTGCCATGTTCTAGGCCTATTTGTGGGGGCGGAAGTGGCTAGAGGCTGCAAGAGGGCGTCGCAGATGGCAAGGATGCGCTGCACTAGCCGGGTGTGGAGGATTGCGTGGTGCAAAGTGGCAGAGGGAAGGTCTTTGGCCAATGGAAGCCACGTCTCGTTCTGGGGCCTGAGGCCCTGGCTGTGACCATTTTCTAGCTGGACTGCCCAACGGAGCGCAGATGCCAGGCTTGGGTCCCTTGCGTCGCCTAATGGGGCAGGAACTGAACAGAAACAAAGGTTTCACCAAGTCAGAAGTGCACAGATTGGCCGAAATCTTTCACTAGATTTGAGATCAAACAGAGCTGTCCTCAACAAAGGTACACCTGCTGTCTGCATCAAGGAAGCTACAGACTGGTCAGGACAGGCCACCATAGCTGGGACAGCCTGCAAGCCTTCTATGCCCCAGACAATGTCCAATGATTCAAGGTTTGGCCTTACCTGGAGTGCTGTTGTCCCTGCTTTCTCCACCAAAGAGCGGCTGCTCTTCTGCATACTTAGAGGCTGCTGCCTGAGCATCAGCCCTCTGCGCCTCTGCCTTTTCTTTGACGGTTGCAGCCTCCAGGAGCTCTAGAAGGGCCAATGGATTCTGCAGAATTGTTGGTTGATCAGCAGGCCTTTCCAAAGGACTATTGTTACTGTTGGAGAAAAGCTAAGACTGCAGAGCCAAACTTGGCAGTGCGGAAGGAACATCAAAGAGGATTTTGTGCCTGCGGTCCACGTTTTGAAGACCGCAGGTAAACAACTCTTGGTGCTATACTCCATCAGCTTGACAAAGTGGGTAAGGAGTCTGGTTAGTTGTATGGTCAAGAACTGTAATCGAGCAAGCCAGATTCTGAGTGTCAGAACAAGCTCTTGAGGAAGGAACAGGTACTGACCGGCGCGCTGGTCTCTGCTGCGAAAGTGTCTGCCTTCACTTTCTTCTCCAAGGATGTGAGTGCGAAGGCCACTGCCGACGCATGTAGAGCCCTGGACAGAGGCTCCCCTGTGTAGCAGAATATTTTGTAGTGAGAATTTATCTAGTTCCTTTGAGATCAAAAAAGACAGGGGAATAGGGCAAGGTGTGGTGTCCGCATGAATTATTGAACACCCGCTGTGTTGAGGCACTTTCGAAAACGACTTGGATTGAATGCCAGGCCACTTTTTCAAACGCAGGTCACACTAGCTACTTAGAGTCGATACTGACCTCCAGGGCTGGTTGCAGTTTTGCAGATGACAGCATGCGTCAGGGTAGCAAGGAACCCGTCTTGTTCTGCTGAGAGGTTGCACTGCGCGTCCAAGCGAGTTGTCAAAGTACAAATAGCTGAGCGAATTTGGGGATCCTTCAGATCAAGGTCAACTGATTGCAAGGCGCTGATGAGTGGCTCCATGGTTGCAGTTGCAACATGTCACCTGCAACAAACAATAAGTCAAGATGAGGTTGCAGATAAGGGACTTTCGTGCGCCCTTCTAAATCGAATTTGTAGACTGACAATTGAAGAAGCGTCCATCAAGGACTTAAACATTCTTTTGATTGTGCAAGAAGGGGTCAACATTGGCCTCAAATCAAACCATTGACAATCAACCCCTCCATAAGCATCAAGGAAGACCGCCACAAGAGGGTGCTTGAGTAAACATCATTTGTCCTGCTTTTATTGACAGTTCTGGTGCCAAGTGGTGGTTGCGATACTCTTGTCGAAATAAGACACACTTGAATGCTAAGGCAAGATACTGCTTTGAATCAAAGTTGAGATGCTGAAGACAGCGCCAAACTCACTTCCTATTGCCTCACGCCTGCATCATTCCGAAGCCCTTGAATGACATCGATGAGACAAAAAACCCTCTTCTGCATTCAACCATTTTCTTGTGCATCTCGACTTGCGGCTATGAAAATTGGCTGCCCCATTGGCTCATCGTGCTGTACTCAGCTGAACTCCCTCTTTTGGCGAAAGA
This sequence comes from Klebsormidium nitens, assembly GCA_000708835.1. Lineage (NCBI taxonomy): Eukaryota > Viridiplantae > Streptophyta > Klebsormidiophyceae > Klebsormidiales > Klebsormidiaceae > Klebsormidium > Klebsormidium nitens. The sequence continues at coordinate 23,400 of DF237193.1, read as the reverse complement.
ACACTGCATGGTGTTTGGGGGCGCCCCTGCAACGAAGCACCTCCAACTTGAAGGACCACAGCCTGAGGTTCCGCTCCTTTGAGACGGAGCGGAACGTTTACACAACGGAGTGCAGTCTGCCCGAGCCGGTTCCGTATAGTATGGCCGACCGGAGATTCCGGACCGGAAGAACGTATCCGTCAGACCGGAATCTGCCGAAGTGCACTCGTATGAGTTTCTGAGAGTCAGACGGTGGTTCGCGAAGGTTACGAAGGTTGAACTACCGCGGTAACTTGCTTTTCATCTTTTCACCCATGCTGATGAGATGCTGATCATTTTCATTGCAGCGGACTTTCTTCAATTAGACGTAATACAATCAGGAGCTCCTATCTTCAGCCATAACATTGTGCAGGTGTGCCGTACTGCAGGTTCACGTCCCTATATATGACTGCAGACCATGGAGTATACGTGTAAGCTCATCATTTTACAGGGCTCCTCGCAAAGTGTTTGACTCGTGTTATGCCGCTCCCAAGTCCAAATAGGCTACACAACGGCTTCCTCAAGTAAGGCTGACTCGCAACATCCGCAAGGTTGGCAAATCAACAGAATCAATTCCCTTTGCTTGCAATTAAAGGCTAACTACTGTGAGCTCATGGCAACACATGTGCAAGCTTTGCCTTCTTGGTGCTTGTTGGAACAACCAACAGAAAGTCACTCCATTCGTAGAAAGAGACCACAGGTAGCTGTCCGTCAAACCTCTTCGAAGCAGCCGGGTAATGGGGGCAACTTGCTAGACTCCACATGATATTGATGTGCCCTAAAGAGGACGTTGGCAACGGGCGAGCTGTTGAAGGAGAAACCAAGTTCCTCCATGCCTAAGAAGAAAATTTCCAATTCATGATTGCCGATTAGGAGCAGATTAAGAATGGTGCAAAGCTGTCACGATGCTGAAGAGAGTTTGACAAAAATGACAGTCTCTTGAAAGCTCCGTTTGCTGTCCCATAATGGTGGCTTTGTGGCGAAGTGTTGACCTCTAACACCCCTGGACCCCACGGCGTTCTCCGAGTCATGCTTGCATTGGCGAGTCCGTTTATGTGTCTTCAGAAGTCTCAAGTGTGCAAGTGAATCAGGTGTTGACTAACTAGAGAATGTACAAAAAAAAGCGGCTGAACGTGTTCAAAACTGTCTCTACTCCAGGTCACTACGTTATCCGCGACAGCTGCTGCATTTTAAGCCGTTCACCCCTCAAGAGACATTCACATAACGGCACTCAGAAGCATAGTCTCATATAAGCCTATCGTCTGCAACAGCATAGCTATGCGGGCCTCGTCCGGTAGGCTCGCTGTCCCGGCCGCCTGATACTGCAACAGACACGTAAAAACGAGAGTGAAATCTCGGTAGTAGAGGCGGCGTAACGTGCATTCTCGGAGTCAACATGTTCTCTCTCTTCTGCGTACTTGAAGCTTCTTTACTGTTTTTTGGAGCAACGATAGCGAGAGACGCTTAAAGTTGGAACTCTGGAGTTGGATTTACATACTGAAAGTACGCGGTTAAGGCAGCAGACAATCAGAAACATGAGTAAGTCTTCGAAGACCGCCTCTGGAGCTCGTCTTTGATGAGCCGGCCTTTCGAAACGGCGGGAAACGAAGACTAGTGTCAGCAGGAAACCAAGGCAACGGGGCGCGGCTCGAGCGCCTCATTCATTACCTCGAGCGTCGAAAGCTTGCTAATCGTCGCTCGAAGGATCGCCTCCGCTTCGCTTGGTAGCGGAACGCCCTCACCGCCCGTGCTTTCGCCGCCTGAAAGAGCATCAGCCTACAAAGTAGGGCGCACAAGAAGAGGGACTGTTGCGGGTTCATTGTTCTCTGCGGGCGTTTCGACAGCTAGCCTTAAGTTCACTCACGAACGGGAGGTTCGCCCGTTGACTCCACCATGCCATCCGATGTTCAGCCGGCGCCGTGATGATGGGCAACATGAAGTAAGCCAAGTCCGGGTTCTGATCTGCTTTCAGTCAGCTAAGATTCCTCCGTCTTCCGTCGCTTAGACGAATTTTGAGGAACTCGAACAGAAGGACCAAAAGTTGGATTATCGGCGCAAAAACTAGATCTCTGCATGCCTAGCCAAGACAATGAATCCGGGTAACAAACGAAAGTGGCTCTGTCACCAAATTCGCTGATATCTCTAGGGATCGATGTCCATCTCGCTGTTCAGGGACAGAACTTATCACGCTCTGGCTTACCTGTGCTTGCAGCGACTTGAGGAACGTTCGAGCGGGCACCAACCAGTCCATACACTCATCGCAAGACCCCAGATCTGCGCATATGCGAGCTATATCGTATCATGGCCCATCACAGATCACCCTTCATCTGACACATTTCTAGATATTGTCTACGAGCACGTCTTTGGATTCTGAAAGCGCGGTTATCTTCGTCAGAGTTTCAAGCAAACGTTTGATACATTTGTCCATAATCGTAAGAGTCAAAGTGCTTATGTAAGCAAACGATAAAGTGCTTTGGCGATGGGCACCTGTTTGGATGTGGGGCATGGCCACCATCTGGTCCGCCAAGCTCATGATGCGCTGCTCCATCCTTAAGGAAAGGGGAGAAGCGGGCGGAGTCAGTACCTTTCCATGTTTCTTGATCTGTCCGCACTGTATATACCCCGGTGTTCGTTCCTTACGGATGTGAGAGTCATTCGAAGAGTTGACCCGTTATGAAGTTTCAAATGGATTTGACGAACTTTTAAGTGCCCTATGTCGACCGTCTGGGAAAACCTCGTCTCCTGCTGAAGCAAATGCAGACTTTATCAAAACAGTTAGTTTTAGTGCATCCAGTCTCCGGGGATCCTCGTCGTCGATGCACGATTTTATTTTGTACGCAAAACTCAGCAGTAGACAGGGCCCTACGAATCTTTCGAGAAGGAAAAGAGAACCAGGCGTTATCCTTTCTCGAAACAAAATATGGACGAGCTCACAGCCAGTATCTAATGATAACTGATCCTTGGATTCCATCCATTATTCTAAGTCGATGTGTGAGCTCACTCCGCGGTCATGGCTTCGACCTGCTGGATCTGCCGCAGGTGCTGCTCGCTGCGCGCGTTCGCGGCCGCGAGCTTCCTTTGCGCGGCCTCGAGCAACAGCTGCGCGCTGCGCAGCTCCTCAGTCAACGCGGCGACCACGACCGCGTCGTCCTGGCCCGCCTGCGCGGGGCTCATGCTCGCCTGCGCGGAAGGGCCGCCAACTCAGGCAAATGGCGCCTCGGATGGTCTAAAATGTAAAGCTATTCGTAAATGGGGAGATCGATGTACCGACACTTCTCGAGTGCGTTGAGAACCGGGTCTTTAGACCCAGTACCAGGGCGGAAAAAACTGCGCGGGACTCATCCTCGCCTGCGCGGGAGGAGGGGCTCACAAGAGGTGATAGCGGCGATTTCACCGTTGCATGCTGACACATCCCTCTTTACAACGGTGACGCTCTGGCGGAAAGTCTAAATTCATATCCGTAGCTGCAAGCATCCGCCCCTCCACGCTCCCTGGATGCGCCAAACGCAGGGTTTAAAGAACTTCAAAGATGCGAGACGAAGTTGCAGCTTCAATCCGCTTATGAATGTCATTCACATTCAATCAATATCGACGCTGACATTCATGTATCGAATCCCTGAAGAAATGGAGATGCAATTCGAAAGACGAAGCTCGGAGGGCAACACGAGCAAAGAAACTGTCCAACAGCAACATTGCGGAGAACGAGAGCGGAGACACGACTTACGATGGGCATGCCCGCGTCCGCGGCGGAGGCCGCCAGCCATCGCTGCTCGAGATTCCGCACTTCCTCACGGGCCTGGTCGACCTGCTGACGTAAGTGGCCCTTGCTGTCGGAGGCGCACCGCACCGCATCTGGACGCGGAGAGAATGAGGTTAAGGCCCAAATTCTGAAAGATTCTTTCGTAGCCTCGGCTTCACGAAAAGTATATGAAGCATGTCGTCGGATGCGGGCAGTCAAAGAAAGGACAGCTCGGCGGATGGGCGTGGAATCAGCCGGTAGACGCTTCTATCAAGAATCCTTAGCAATGCAAGTAGCAAGCAAGAGCATGTTTGGCAATTCGCGAAGAAGGTTCAAACAACGGTCTCTCTTTCTGCCAATCTTCATAGCGATCGTCGTACAATTTTGGAGATCAGTCAATCTGAAGCTGCAATTAAGGCGTTCTCAAGTTCTGCCCCCGTACAGAAAGAAAACCAACCGCCCACATGTGGGAACGTGAGATGGGCGACTAGGATCGGCCCCCACCTATCCACTTCGAGAGATCGTCAGAGTCTGTGGCGGCCAGAAAATACTCTTTCCGTTTCACTTCCCCCAGCTTCTCGTTGTTAGTGAGTGTCACCCGAAACACCCAGTCCGTGGGAGCGTTCCGGCTGTCAGCCGCTTCCACGTGGCAGTTCTGGATTGGGACGACCCCGGCGGGAGCGCTCAGATCCTGCGCGAAAGATGGAGACGAGCTTACTGACAGCAGACGAGAGGAAGCGAACGGTTTGATGAAATCCTGAATGATGGCGAACGACGCTGAGACACTGGCAAACGTGTTTTCAAACGAAGGGGCTTGAAAATTCGTATGCTTCAAAACACTGCGAAGCTAGGATTGCTATCGTCGACTTCATGGTGGGGAAGGCACTTCGTATTTTGCTGGCAGCTGGGTGCCAAGAGATTGTTCGCCAAGATTTTGCATCTTTCGACGGGACGAGTGGAAACGGCAAACATCGTTGTCCAACCGCAGCTCCCTCCTGGACTAGTGTGAGGACACTTAGTTACCCGTGGGGCCAAAACTTGTAAGCAACTATTTGCTCGTATCTAACCATCTTTGCTGACTGCTTCGAGATGCTGTTCTGAGCGGTGTTACAACTCCAGTCCCAGGAATCTCACGTCCAGGTTTCGAGCTCGCGATACTCATCGAGCTTTTATCAGAAATATTTCAGGCTTGCGACTCACTTTCGTCACTATAAAGGGCAGAAGCTGGAGCATAAGATCCTTGATGACGAATCTATCCAGACAGTCTGCATAAGATAATCGAGCTCGTAATTTTCAAAACGCAGCCCACCTGACGACTCTTGAAGTAGAAGAGAAACGTGTCCTTGACAACAAAGTACCGCCGCTTCCAGGTTTGGATGTCACCGCCCCGCTTCATTAGAATCCCGCTCTTGTCAGGGTGCGCCCAGAGGGTCTCCTGTAAACACGCGGCATTGCGCTTGAGACTAAAGAGTCTGACAGGAGGGCAGTCTCTGAAAGGTCGACCAATCCAAAACGTGTGGTGTGGTTTCAAACAAAGCTCTGTCGAAGCGAAGAGCTGTCAAGCGCCTGCGCTCTCGATGCCTTCTGAACAAATGAGCTTGAAGCAGCTAGTCAATGGACCACCAGCGCGAGCACATTGGAAGAGATGGAAGGGATTTTCGCGGAACGTCCCTGCTTGTTTTGGCTTAGAAAGGGAGCGTCGTGCAATGAGACAAGGGATCATCAAGGGCAATATGAGGGTGGACTGAAAAGACTCTGGCTAGAGAAGCAGCAACCTGCATGCGGTTCTGGCAGCAGCATTATGACCAGAATTCTGAGAGCATGTGCGCTAAGAAAAGCAATGCAAGAATCAGTACGAGCCAAAGGGGCTGCACAGCAAAAGTGGTAAGCTACTGTCTATGTAAGCAGCCTAAGCTGGATGTCGTGACTGCTTTTTCATTGACAGCACTTTTTAGCTTCGGAGTTGACGGCATTGGGTTAAAACAAGCTCTTGGTCGTTCTTGCTTGCACATTGAGATGATATAACTTGCACATTGGTCCGCACAGCCAAAGTGGGTCGGGCTTCTCACCAGGTTTTCCATGGAGAGCTTAGCAATCTCTTTGATCGCTGATTTTGCCATGATCCAAACGCCTGTCTATCCAAGGACTGTGGCTGGACTGCTGCCTTTTCTCCAGTATCGCTGGTCTTCTACAACCTTACGGCGGGCTTCTCATTGTGGGCGACCCTTTTTCCCCCGGCTAATAGATTCTTTTGCATTCAGACATACTCCAGTATCCTTCTTGTAGGGATGGAGAACTTCTGGTCAGGATCCTACTTCTCCGTCTAAGACGCATGTCCCTGAGCCCGTCAGGTGATTTGGTTTCCTTCTAAGAAGATTTGAATCCGTTTCGTGCTCCCTGAATCAAAAGGAGCTTTTCAAAAGTGCGCCACTATCGAACTCGCCACTTCGATTCGACCAATCTCATCCTCGACCTCTTGACTGCTCAAGCCTTCGAGATCAGTTGGCTGGCGAGTGGGCACCACCGAGGATACTTTCGTTAGATAGGTACACCTGAAAAGCAAAGTTTATGCAGAATCGGCTGTGATGGGACCTTTCCGCTTATGAAGGCTGTGGCGAACGAGATTAGCTGTGTCGTGAAATGCAAGGAATATGTGCAAGCAGCACGGCCTGTTGAGCTAACACTACTACATGTATTGTCCGCACGTCCTCGCACCGTCGAGGCAAACGAAAGCTAGAGTAATATGCAACGCTTGCAGTTGAAGGCGCAACATCTAATATGTAAAATTGAGAATCTTTTCGTCTTACAATCCTAGTGACCTGAGTGGAGTTCATCGGACACGTGTAAGGAAGCCTTCAAAGCTTCGGACGTGCTTAGCAGGGATCATTGTTGGCAACATATGCAGGGCTCGTGAAAACCTCATTTGTGATTCTGCATTCAAGGAAGTTTCAGAATTCAGGGAAGTACGAGCAGAAGAGCCTGGAAGGCGAAACGTCGCGGGCGAAGCCCGGCCAGCCTGACGCGGCTGAGCAGACCGGCCCGCGCGCCGCGCGGCCGCCTTCTTCATCCGCGCGCGCAGGGTACTAGTGACGTCAAGGACGGTCGGCCTGCACTGCATGGGCCGACGCCGGGGCTCCGTGTCGAGGGAACCGTCGATTTGGATACGTCGTTCGCATCCGTTCCATGATGACGTAATGATGTACTTTTGAGCAGCGACGAATATGTGAACGTCCGAACCAGGGTTATTTACATTCAAGCCCCGGGTGGCAAGCTGAGAACATGGACCGGTACCTGGCCGGCCGAGAAGAAACTCCGGCCGGTGCCGAAGGAACCCACCGGCTCCATAGCCTGTAAATTTTGCAGGCCAACTTTTAACATGGTGGCCTCACTACACGGCCGGTATTAAACTACCGAGTGGCCTGGAAGCCCGGGTGCCGGCACGTGGCCGGCCGGTTCGAAACTTGGACACCCGAGCAAAATTCAAATACCTAAACGAACGATGGGAGTAACGTCAAAGTGTCCGAAAGCTGTTACGTTTTGACGTAGGCTTCCGACGTGGCAAGACAAGTGGCTGACGACGAGCGGCACTCGGACACATGTGATCCGCCCGGATTTCGTCTCAGCCAGAAGCTCTTCTTCCCTGACGGCTGCAGTGCTGCTCGCAGCCTGCGTGCAGCCTGGGAAGTTGCAGTTTGGTTACGAAACCACCATTTCAGCACAAGAGCTTTTCTAGGGTTCAATTTCGTGGGCATTCATTCTCTCTATTGATGCATGCATTTTGGGGGCGATACGTACCTTCCTCTTTCTGGGCGCCATCGTTGAGCAAGAAGCGAGCGAAAACTTGTATTGTCTGTAAGAATTAGCACAAGAGAAGCTCTAAGAACCAGACGCGCTGACAACAAAATCTCATCTCTCCGTTCTGCATTTACGTAGAAACTTAATTAGACTTTGTTGTGAGTCTAGCACTAGCTATGGCGGACTATTTCCCCGCCCCGGGGCGGAACCACCTGTTTGTGCCGGGCCCCACAAACATCCCGGACAAGGTGATTCAGGCAATGGCGAGGAACAATGAGGATCATCGGTCCCCGGCATTCCCCACCTTAAGCAAGACCTGCCTAGAAGATGTCAAGAAGCTGTTTGCAACCGAGAAGGGCCACGCATTCATCTTCCCATCCACAGGTGGGGCGCGCATACGATGCTTTTGTGCAGGAACGATAGACCTATCTACCAGGAATGTGAACATCATTCCTTCAGAAATTCTGCAAAAGATGCTATGCAAGATGTCATGAGGGCCACAGATGCCACATGCCAACTTCTGCGGAAGCATGAACTTTTCTTTTGCGGTCATCTGTTTCTTGCTGGTAGGTTTGGTTTCCAAGACTGCAGTGATTGAGCTCAAGTAAAGACTGATATTTGCAAAGGTTTTAACATTTTCAAAACATGAGAAGTTGATAGGGCCCCAGTATGGGATGTCTGTGCCAGCTTTTCGGTTGAATTACAGATTTGTAAATGCAGTAACTGAGAATGTATTGAGTAGGATTATGGGGATAGGAATACGGATGCAGTGAAGCTGCTCTAAGTTTTCCAGATCGACATTCCGACCTGGATCAAGGACTCAGTGAAGACAAGCTTTATAGTCCTAAATTACAAGGAAGCCGAAGCAAACTTCACAATCATTATACTGAGGTAGGTCGCGCATCGCCTCCGTATGAAAAAAACACAAAGGCAGTATCTCAGCAGACTTACAGGTCTTCTTAGGGTTTCTCTGAAGCCAAGAAAGCATCAGCCGAATTTTGATCAGGTGCACAGTGGATTGCAGGAAGCAGTATGAAGTCTTCGCAAAAATTCTTCTCCCGCCTGTTGGCTGGTCTGTGACTCTAAAGAACCTCTAATCAGCCCTCTTTCGATCGGACAACGCCTCTACGTGCAATGAGCTTCTCTTGTGTCTCTTGCAGAGTCCCCTAACTCACAGCAGTCTCGTCCGCCAAGCACACACACTAGAAGCAGATTGATACCAAGATTGATTTTGTCTTTATTTCCCATGCCCTTCTCATTGTGCAGGGACCGGTGGGTGGGAGAGTGCTCTCACCAACACGCTGTCCCCCGGTGACAAAATTGTCTCGTTCCGTGTCGGCCAGTTCAGCCTGCTGTGGATTGACCAAATGCAGCGGCTCAACTTTGACGTTGATGTTGTCGACAGCGAATGGGGCGCGGGCGCAAACCTGGACGTTTTGCAGGTACGGCATCGTCCTCTTGTCTACTTTTATTCTGTGCATTGTAGGATGAAGGTGAATTTGCCTAAAAGATGAGGATTATATCAGAAGATGACCAGCTCAGTATCTCTTTCGTCCTCAGTGGCAAACCCGGCTAGTCAGCAAGTCATTCCGACGAGTTGAAGAAGGGTGTACCGCAAAGCAGAGGGAGAGTGAGGATGAACTGTGTGCAAAGTAATATTGGGGCGGCCCAAGAATTGGCCAGATTGAAAAAGAATGAAATCAGTGAGTGAGCTGGCATTGTGAGGACAAGGTCAGTCGAGTCAAACAAGCAAAAGAGTAGGAGGAGAACACCTGGACAATTCTTAGCACTGGATTGGAAGATGGATTGGACGGCCGATAGTGTGGGAATGTCATACCATACATGGATCAGCGCAACCGAGGAGATAAAAAGACGTCATGGTGCACCGTGTCTTCAGAAACAGTAGTCACTTGAAGCCAATTGTAGGAAGCGCCAAGTCGTAATCTAGCATGGAGACGAACAGCTCATAACAGTGTGCATTGTAGCCATTCCTCAGCTGATGTTACAGACTCATGCACTCTTCAGTGACGGCACTACGCAGCCATCAGTCAAAGCTCCCAACTAAACGAGATGAAAGGCAACAAAGCTCTCATACCACTCGAGTATGCAACATATGTAAGTGGTGCTCGCGCTGATTGTGGCCTTCCTCACCTCTGCTGCAGTCCAAGCTAGCTTCCGACCACGGGCACAAAATCAAGGCGGTGTGCGTGGTGCACAATGAGACATCCACGGGCGTAACCAACAGTATTGCCAAAGTCAGGGAGATCTTAGGTGAGCTGGACAACGAAACTGCTCTGATTGCATGTACATGGCTTCCACAGATGAGGAATTCTATTTGGGTAAAACCGGAGGGACTGTTGCGCGCATGTGCGACAGTCGAGCCTTGATGACTGGCTCATTGGCCTGCTTTTAAGCAAGACATGCATTGGGCTTTTGCTGAGCTCATGGACGAACGCGCTTCTGCATACAGTGAGCAGACACTATCTATTTTCTTGCAGAGTCTGTTGTTTACCAGCCATTACAAGTGCGTGAGCTGAAACTGCTGTACCCAGCACTGCCTGTAATCCTCCACCATTCGTCTCAAACCTCACTTTCAATGTTTATCTACAACCCATAGAATCGAGACACTGAAGATCATTGTATTCCTGTTCCCTGTTCTCATGTTTTTATCTAAGTCAATCCCTCATGTGTTTTCGCAGACTTTAATGACTATGTCTGAATCTTCCATTTTGAATCCTTTTGCAGACCGCAACCGCCACCCGGCGCTCCTGCTAGTGGACGGCGTCAGCTCAATTGGTGCCATTCCGTTCAAGTTCGACGAGTGGCGGGTAGACGTGGCGCTCACAGGCAGCCAGAAAGCCTTGTCCCTGCCCACCGGGCTTGCCGTTGTCTGCGCCAGGTGCGGGCAAATCAATCTTTTTTACATTCTGAGGGACGGGGTTGTGATGGAACCGAGAGAACTTGGTGAAGGATTCTGGTAGACGTAACAGGGAATTCTCACCTTCATGAGCTGTGCTCAGAAATGTTGGGTTTGCAGCCTTTGGAACACAGTCAGTTCTAGTTGTGTCGCAATTGTCATTATGGCTGGAAAGTGTCTCTTGAAGCTTGGCCAATGGCACGCTGAGCGGTATGGTATCAGAGCGGATCTCCCCGGTTGGAATGGATCAATGGTATACAGTGATATGAATGGAGGGGGACATACCATTGACTCACGGGGAACATGACGGTGCAGGGCTCGCAGTCCCAGAGAGTCAACAGGCCTTGAGCTGAGTGCCCCGTTATACTTCTGCTTTGAGCAATAGTTACATTCTGGAAAGCCTGTTATGGCGCTGTGCCAACACTTCTTTTAGGCCACAAGCGCTTTTTGAAACCTTGGAGGTACCGATAGACCCCTAAGAGTTGGTACATCTACAGTCGAAGGAACCAAGTCTTTCGTCCAAACCTTTGAAAACCTCAGCGCTCATTTGCGGAGTCTACCCTGCAGCCCCAAGGCTCTGGAGGCGGCCAAGCACGCAAAGAGCACGCGCGTGTTCTTCGATTGGGGCGACTACCTCAAATTCTTTGAGAATGGCACCTACTGGCCATATACGCCGTCCATCCAGCTGCTCTATGGGCTTCGCGCTGCGCTCGACATCCTTTTCCAGGAAGGGCTAGACCAGGTGTATGAGCGGCATCACCGCCTTGCGGAAGGCACCAGGTGGGGAGGAATGCTTCTATTCGATTTTGTTATTTTTCCTTGAGTTTCTCCTGATGTGGGACAGTACTTGGAGCAGTTGAGAAAAGAGGGGAGCGTTTTGCTGCAGAGGGCACCATATGCTGTGGGGAAAGAAGACGCGGGTTGGAGATCCCGACGATAATGTCGTTGTTTTGTAGTGGTTCTGCGAGGCTGCACCTGCCCCTCAGCTGGGGGGGTGGCCTGTTTAAGCAAGGGTAATTGGTTGAGCAGTTACCTCGCTCACGGCATGCTGACAAATCTTGGATAGCGTACCCTTGCATGTGTGAATGTTCAGAGAGGACAGAAAGTGGAGCGTTACAAAGACTGTGAAGATGACACCGGTCGAAGATAAGTCTTTAGGGGCAGGAAGAGCTTGTTAAACCTGGGCTTGAAGCGGGGCAAACCGGTGGTGGCTTGATAGAGCACATACGCTCGGTGTCAACGTTTGCCTACCTGTAATCACCTTTCCGCCTCCTCAAGAGACTCTGTGCAGCGCACCTTAATTGGTCCGCGGAAGATCGATGATCATTTCGCCTAGACGAATGAATTCGGGCTTTGTCGTCCTGTCGGAGATTGGAAGAATCGAGTTAGATGCGCCAGTGCACATGTGGGTTACGTCCTTGTGTCAGCATGGGCAGGGTCGCTTGACTCCATACCAGACACTGTGTCAGTAGCTTATAGCGAGAATGAAAACAAATAGTCAAGGTCAGATCAGGCCCAAGCGTGTGCACCCACGATTTGAGATGGAGCAAAGAGCAGATCTGACGCAGTTCTTCACAGAAGAGAATCGAAAGCGTTGTGGGCAGACACCAGTACAGGAATCCAGACACGGAAACACGCAGAGGGAGCGTAACGCCTAGCGCTTCACTGACACACTATTGGTATGGTGAGCAGGCGCGCCGTTGCTGCGTGGGGCCTGAAGCTGGCAACCAAGGACCCCCAGTGGAAGAGCAACACGGTGACGGCCGTGATGGTGCCCCCCGGGTTCGACAGCGGCGAAGTCGTCAAGGTCGCCTGGAAGAAGTACAACCTCAGCCTGGGGGTCGGGCTCAATAACGTCAAAGGGAAGCTCTTTAGAATCGGGCACCTGGGCAGCCTGAACGAGGTAAGATGCGAAACTGATTTCAAACGGAGAGGGGGCTGTCCCGGGGACAGATTTGGTACCAAGATTACTCCTGATGCGTGCACTGCTGTGCCTGGCGTTGCCAAATCGAAGCAGTGGTCGAGAATCATTTGACACTCTAGTCTGCTCAACCAGTCCACACTCACCGGAAGCAGTACGTCTCTCTCTTGACTCCTCATTATCTTAATGCTTGCATCTTTCAAGAATTTCATCAGTCAGGTATATCCCTGATCAAAGTGTAAATCCGAGCCAGCAAACTTGCGTTTCTCACCAACGTCGTTTGGGCCGCTCTCTTGATTCTGCCTGTTGCTTCTTTCCAGGTATCCATCCTCGGCGCTTTGGCCGGCGTTGAGATGACGCTGCGGGACGTCGGTATCAATGTCACTCCGGGGAGCGGCGTCGCCGCTGCGGTGGAATATTTCCGCAGCACGACCCCCATGATCAAGTCGCGGTTGTAAAGTTGATGTAAAAAGCAGTTTCAGATCCTTGTCAGCCATTGGAGCTACTTGGGGCGATTCTTGTTGTTGGGAGACGTTCCTGCGGGATGCAGTAATTGTATGCGAGTTGTTTATGAGACGTTTTGCAATCCGTTTCCTCCCATGCGGGGTTGATGTAAAGCGCTGGGCGTGTTGGTATGGACTCTGTGTAGGTGCGCAACAGTTTGACGCTGACTCTGATATGCCGTTGCTAGGTAACAAATCTTTGCAACTTAATCCAACATATCTTGGACAGTAATCACGACTCACATTGGAAGTATGCTTTCGATTGCTCTCAGGTAAGGGATTCTATCGCATCCTGAGTTTGAGTGGGCGAGTCAAAGCTTTTGCTTGCCATAATGAGCGGAGTATAGGGCCGTCATCTGGCATATACACACTTTTGACCCATATTAGACATCCTGCATGAGTATCGTAGCCCTAGCTAAGCGCCACATGACAAATGCCGCCTGCTCATCATACATTTATATGCGGTATACATTATGGTTTAAGTATTAATTGGTAACTCCGGCTTGTATATACTGAGAGACGTAAAGACTAAAACTAAGTTACCATGTCGGATGTGCTTGCATGGCCACCCCTCCGACGTGGTCGGTACCCATGCGCCAAAGTTGAGCCGACTATGCACGGGCATGGCACATGTGATGCTACGATCGCATCGATACTAGCTGGCAAGCTTGAGCTAGCATCTGAAGATGTGCTTGGTTGTAACTCAAGGCTTGTGCGGTTTAAGGCATGCAGGCTGCTGTCCCTATAGGCTATAGGATATATCTGATCCGGGTCAAGGCAGGCATTCACATGGCACTTACGCAAGCACTGGCATGCTGCCCTCTCCATGCATGGCATCTTAGCTTTCAACAGTTCAACTTAGATTGCATGCGCCATTTAGAAAAGAAAGGAACCAGATCCAGTACGTACGTACGTAGAGGTATATCTTCAATTTGGTCCTTAAGAACGCTTCGACAAAAGTTACATCTTCGTTCGGACAGGTCACAATAGTTGCACCATGGCCCGGCCAGCTCAAATCGAGTAGATCTCACCTAGGGAACCAGAAGATTCCATTCATATGACCGTGATGCAGCTCAATGCAATTTAGGAAATCAATGTCACGAGTGGACCGTTTATCTAACAAGGTTATGCAAGAGCAAGTTGATCTCTGTATATTCCTGTAGGTCCTGAACTTGTCATTGTCAATGTAAATTCAACTGAGACTAGACAACCACTTTGTACATATCCGTTGATGCTCTGATACTAAAGGCAATTGCGCACAGCTTTCTTACAAAGCTATCGCTGATCGTGATAGCCTACTGCGTTGATTTCTCGTGCAAGCTGTTGCTCCTTACCTCCCTTCGGTCTTCGTACGGACAACTGATGCAACTCGTGTGACACTACAGTAGACTCTCTTTGTCTCTGAGACCTAGCTAGAGTGACACGCCGACGACTCTACTTATTTACAGAATGAATCTTGGAATCCGACTTGCTCCATCGGTTTGACCATCCACAAAAGTGACTCCTACTTTGCTGGCTCCTCCCAAGCTCGTCGTTGCTCTCAACCACCTCTGCCCTGAGGGTCTCGGCCCTCCTACAAGCCTCCATCGAGTCGCCTGCTTTTCGTGGATCGCCCCCCTTTTCGCTATCGCTCCCCTTGATCATTCTCGCAATCTCAACCGCCTGCTGGGCCTCTAAGAATGCCCACAGAACCCTCCTCCTCGACGCTTCATAGAAGGTCCGCAGCTCTTCGCCGTCGCCTTTCGCCCAGGTCGATGCAATCCGCACTGCCTCTGGGGTGGAAGCGGGTCGGAGCACTCCCGCTGGAGAGTTCTGGGAAGTACTTGCCTGTGGAGAGCGTAAGAACTTCAGTATTTGAAGACAATATACAGGGGTGCTTGGACTCTGCTGAAAACACCTCTTATTGCATTCGAAATTTTTGCTTGGACTCTGCTGAAAACACCTCTTAATGCATTCGAAACTTTGAGTTGAAGACATGTGTGCCATGACCAGAGGTGACTGTGAGGTAGGTGATAGACATCATAAGCTGTCAAGGGGCATCGAGGAAGTGATCTCAGGATATCAAAGAAGTTTCTATTGACCTACTGGTTCTCTGCTTAATACACAATCTGCTCTCTAAAACCAACTCTTCACAGTTCTTAGCTGCACGCCATCCAAGATGGAAGAGCACAAACGGCAGGCCCACGACGCAGCAATTAGTAAGCAGCCATCTTTTGCAAAATGTTCGTGGTTAGCAGCACATGGCGCACCATAGAAAAGGGATCACACAACAGCCTTCCATGACAGTAAGCATTGAAGCCAGCCTGACAGTCCGTTGTACTAGTCAGAGTCAACATAATACTGGCCGAGTTGTCTCAATTGCGCAAGCAAGAGTAGAATGCGCAACCTGTGCAAAACATTGAAAGCTTGCAGCCAAAATGAGCCGACTGAGCAAAGCATGAAAGGGAACTTCCAAAGTGCAATGAAAACACCAACTAAACTCAACTTACGGAACTGTATGAAAGAAAGCCAGAATCGATTTGAAGTAAAAGCAGAGGAAAAAGTGGAATTTTCAAGGGAAAATGGCTTAAAGTAACCAAGACATCAAACACATACAGCAGGTCTGATTCTCACTTGATGGTCGCACTCCATGTCACTGCTATCGTCAACTTGTATTGTCAATTTTCGCCGCTGCGTTGGTCGAGCAGAGTCTCTAGCGTCGCTGCTGAACCGAGAGTCCATAGTCCTGTATGTCACAGTTATGCAAGCTGCCATATGACAACCAAGCCAGTGACTTGCCAAACGTCTACTCCAAGCTGGTTGAGAGTATAGCGCTATCCGTCAGGTTCAAGGGTGTTCGAGAGGAGGAAGCTGTCAATTGAGAATGGTTGTAGAGAGGACTTTGGATTAAAGAGGGGCAGCAGCCACCTCCTTGCAAGATTCCCCTCGAAAGATATTTTGTGGCTGACCCTGCCAAGGAATGGACCTGGGTCCGGCGATACAAAAGCTCTTGTATCAATGCTTGGGTCGAAGCCTGCAGGGTGCAGCTTCCAATCTGCAACTTCAAGGGGAAAAGAATGCTCGGAAAAGGTGCAATTGACGGAAGCCATGCCCTTGAAAGTTGAAACGTTCTGTTTGTTGCTGTGTCACTGTCAGAGGGGGAGGATTGCCGACTCTTCCGAAGCGGATACCGAAAGCGGATGGCGCTTTTCTTATGCTTTGGCCCAGCCTCTACGAGATATCAGAGATTTTGGTAGATCGCAAGGAGGGGGTGGCGGGCCAGAGGCCACGAGAGTGATCAATAATCGGATCGAATCGTGGCTTATACAATCAGCTCATCAGGAATATAGCGCACATGGGTAAATTTATGAAGCGTCCTCGGAAACGGCAAGACAGGATGAAAAGACGGTTTCGACTACCAACACGCTTGCGATCCTAAATGACCATGGTGAAGAAGTCGCCGTCGAAAGCATTGTATACTCGTCCAAATGCCGGGGACCTGGAAAGTGAATGGATCTTAAAATCTTCAAAATTCCAACCGCACAGATTCTGCAAATAATATCAGGATTGTGACGGCAGTTCAAATCGGTTTCGATTCATATGATGCAGCACACGTACCGCCATGACTGTCGGCGGCCGCCGCCGGCGGGATTTGCCGCGCCTGGCCGAGTGACGCCAGCCTGGGAGACTCGAGAGTCATGCAAATTTAAACCGATTGGCTTAAGCTGCTTTGCAGCCGCCAGATGACAGGATCGAACGGTCTAAATTGCCCGGTATCAGTGTCCCGAGTCAGATGCAATGACGCAAAAGGGACAATCTACACTATTTTATTAGTGTCTCCGGTCGATCTGTCCGAGAGTAAATACTCTCACAGGGCGTCAATCTGTGCAGGCATTGGTTGATGGTCTGACATGTGTCAA
>DF237194.1:89308-125513 GCA_000708835.1 Klebsormidium nitens | reverse complement strand
AGGGTTACTGCAAAGTCTTTCGAATTCAAAGCTGCGAGCATTCTGCGCCGTCAGATTGTTGGCGATTATGCAATTTTTGCGCCTCGTGATGCGTGTAGAAGCTACACACGTATCCATGTGAGGAGCGACCCGAGCCATATTGATGGAGAAAATACAAAAAAATTATGGTGTTTTGTATCAGAAGCGCCCACTTCCGGCGCGCTCTCTCTCTGTGTTCCAACCCGATCGAATCAGCGGTGATTTGCAGTCTTTGAGTCCGATCAGCAGGGGTACGGATCACGCCCTGCAAAGCGCATCTACCCGAGCGAAGCAAACGCTTTGTTGCGGGCAGATAGGATTTCCTGACCGTTTTAAACATGAGGTCTCGGTTTCGAAAGAAGCCTGGTTACGCTACTTTTCAGACCGGCGTTGTTGACTCCTCGATCGAAACTTCGGTCATATATCCTCTGGCTTCATCCAGTCAGAAGCAGAACCGCGGCCAACGCATCAAAAGCAGGCTTCGGTTCAGAGGGCCAGGACGCTGCGCCACTGCCTCTCTGAGCTATATTTATCCATCGAATCTCGCAGCTGTGTTGTAAGGAAGGCCGGCGGGCTTTCGACTTCCAGGATGGTTCTCTACCAAGGGTCACCAGGATGATTTGAGCAGTGACGTGGCTTGTCATGGACATGCTAAGCCTAGTCTGAACCGAGTCAACTCATTGCTCCGAGCCTGTAATGGAGTTTAAGAGAGGCGTTGATTTCTTTTATATATTCCATTTTATCGTCCTTAGACTTCTCGTGTCTAAGATATTACACGAATTATCGACGTTTTCTTTCGCAGACGCGAGTGACACAGCAACATATTCAACTGTCTCTGTGTGTCAAGTTTCCATATCATTTGCATGAAATGAGTTTAACGCTTGGAATCAAGTCACTCTATCCGGATTCCCCAAAAATATTGTAAAGTTTGTTGTCTTCAACATTTGAAATGGCTCGTGACCTTACGTAACAGCTGGTCAGCTTTTAGACTAGTGATGTCGGCAAGGATCATTGGGCAATCGCTGACGTCATTCCGAGCACTTCATGGACAGGAAGTCACGAGTGCCTCTGTTCTCTGAAGCCAATTGCCACTAGAACCTATCGAGCCGTTTGCTGATTAAGAGACGATCACGAATCTGTAAATGCGCGTCATGATACTTCCAACAAGGGCCAAGCGACTGGGGATGCAGAAATCCATTGAATGCACGATTTGTCAAAGGTAGGAGTTACATGACTAGCCGTTTGAGTGTCCGACTTTCACATGCACGCAGCAAAACCCCTGGCGAGATCCAGGTCTGAGGATATTGCATGCCTTGATGAGCTCTAATCAGTTCCAAATTCAGACTCAATCTGACATGGACTGCTAGCCGTGGACAACTCTTCCGTTGGCCAGATACGACGTGCAACGTCTCCCGCGCGTAATCTTGTAATCAGTGAGTCAGTTCGGTTTCTTTCCGTTGGAAGAAACAAGACAGCTGGGCGTTTGGTCCGCCCAGAAGGCTCTCCGATCTGGCGGACCATGATCCTTGGGGACGAATGCCAATGATCGACGAATGCAATCCCAATTGCACAACACCCGCAGATATTCTGTGCTCGAGCTGGCACTCATGCGTTGGGGCATGCATTCCAGGCTTCATCTCTGGTTGAACGTTTTGCCGGGCGCCCGCAAGCGCGCACGCGCGCGCGCTTCTTATCGCGCAATTGACGTGTGCCACCAATCACCCGATTCAAAGGTGCCTGTCGCGAGCGCGTGCGCTCATAGAGTAAACTAGACTGGAGAGCGTGCCGATCTGATGACGCCTCTAGTGCGCTCATTTAGCCAAGTTCCAGCGCGCGCGCGCGCGCGCTTTGGGACGCGTTCACGCACCGCTATGCAGCCGCAGCAAAGCTGTTTCGGTTGAAAAAAAGAATCGATCCGTCGTGCTCCCTTGTGCAGGACGAGTCAACCGACCGGCAGATTTGCCGGAATGGATCTTGCGACTCGATCGGCTCCTCAGCCTTAATTCTTCTAAAGGGCCGCCTGCAGAAGATATTCACATTTGATAAGTCTGCGCCGCGACGTCTACGACTCGACGAGCAAACCGTGCAGGCAATGACTAGGCCCTGAGTGATGAAAGCCCATCACGCTGGTTGACGCTCAGATGTATGTGAGAGCCGGCACTATACGAAGAAAAGCGAAGCTATCTCTTGCAACCTCTGAGATGCGGCTGAAACGAGTGCCTCTTCAGTCAGTATACCGGCCATTTACGGTGATGCGCCGCCAATTGTGATCTTGATTGAGATGATACTGAAGGCCAGGCCGGTGCGATCCTTGCCACAGCAGATTGCATGTTCTTCGAACCGCGTGGCACCTCGGACTCAAAGCCTGCTTAAGTTCTTTGCTGTAATCCGCTGCAACAGGCCCTTCTGAGGATCAAAGCAAATCCAGTCTGGAGCCGGCGACCGTCTGCAACTTTTCCGTGGTATTGTAATAGCACGACAAATATGCTTTGATTTCGAGCGCTAGCGCACCTTGATAGTCCTTGCAAGTTGCAAAAGAAGCAGCGATAGGTCCGGTAGGTTGCTCTTTTAGGAAAATCGGGTTTGTTGGCGACTAATTGGACCTATTTACCGTGTAAAAGGTACAAAGTGTACGTTCAAAGCTACGAACCACTTGTTGCGGACGAAAAGACAGGTCGTGGACCGTTATCAATGCAACTTGAGGGCCGCGCCATCATCGTGGCCATCGATGACTAACCTGTGCACCAATCATGAGTCCTCCTGAGCTGATTGCTCGACTGCGCGTTCGAATTTGGTTCTGGGCACGTGGCACAATTTCTTCCTAGATCAGAATGAATCTGTTCGGGATGGGTATATGTACGTACAGATCTCTTATTGTTTGGGCGTTCCGTGGTCAGATCGTTGGAAGATGGTTTTCCCGGTCCAAGCATCACTTTGATTGCTATCATAACGGATAGAAACATGTTGACTGTGTCACGTTCATCCAACTGCGCTGCGTTATGAGTTCACGAAAGCTGGTTCGTACGCCGTGAATCAGATTCGTACGAATTAGGTCGATCTCGAGGACAGCGCCTAGCTTGGACAATACTCGTTCGTGCAAAGGTAGGGCTTTCTGTCGCTCAAACCAGCCCCCAGTGCAAGCAGCCGTCTACATCAGACACGTGACTCTCTACTCTCTAACAAGGTTTCTATAAGTCGAACCGGAACAATTATTCTACTTGTGTTGGCCCCGCGTCGAAAGGGCGCAGCTTGAGACGCCCAAAGCCGTTTCGCCGAGTCTATTGTAAGAAAATGCTCTTGCTCCCCTGTGGCCTTTCGTTAACAGTGGCTGCGATGAAAACTTCTCCGAAACTAGTGTTGATAAATCTGCAAGTGCAAAAGAATCGAGTCGCTAGTATTGTTACCGAAGGGCGCTGATGCATTACCCGCTTTGATTTGGAGTGGATCCAAATCAATCAGTGTATGGGCAGGAAATCTCCTTGATCCACTTGAGAAGAGGAGTTTGATGCACTTCCCTAGAACGGTGTCCCTCAGGACGTCACACAGCGTCATTACTATTCTGGAAGGTTGCGGGAAAGCTTCGTTCCGGTGACGCGGTTGACGGCTGTTATTCTGGAATGCAACACGGTGGTTTGCCAGGCAAATCGCTGCACGCCATTTTCATGGTTTATATTCAAGTTGGGTCACGAACAACCGGATCTTTTGCTTTCAGCTTCTCGTGTTCTTGACCTTGCATGTAGCCCTACGGATGTACAAAATAATCTTCTATAAATAATCTTCAACCCAGTAACGCTTCTATCATCAGATATCGTACTTCGAGCACCTTCAAGGTCAGCCATACCAGGTCTTTGTCACCATTTGTATCCGCCCAATTGCATCTGGTAGACCTCATTGTAGGACTCAACGGTAGATATTTCGGCCTTGTTTTCTGACATGAATTTGGCAAGGATTTGTTGAGAAGCTCTTGAAGTTGCCCCTGGTACTTCAAATGATAGCTAGGTCTTGACGCTTTTTTCCGAGCCAGAGTCGCGGAACTTTTTGCTGGCTTGCTTCACTGAGTCACTTTTGCCATCGGCACTAAAGATAAGCTTATCGTACTGCGGCTGGGAACCAATTCTATCCTGCAAAGTCCACTTCGACGCTTCAAATAGCAGGATTGCTGGGCGCTTGTTTTGCTAGACATAGAACGCAAGGTCGCAACCTTGTATCCAGGTCTGCACGGAAGGATAGAACTGCGTTCAAATATGGGGCCGGGCATGATCCGCAGGGCGCGAATATGTTTCATGTGCGAATTTCGAGCAAGCTGATATTTTAACCATCCCAAAACCTGCAAGATTATTATTAATCTCCCATTGCATTGGAACGAGTTCATGAAACCGCTCGAGAGGCGAGCACCTCATGTCTGCTCTGCACCTTCGTTTCGCTCGTCAGAACAGCACGAGCGCAAACGCGCGCGCACACTTGACGGGGTGAGCAATCAAACAATACGGCATCTCGTGCACGACTCCAAGGGGAGCGTGCGCTATCCACTCAACTCAACTAGACTGGACGCGTAAATCCCTGCCCTTATCAATCTGGTGATATTGTCTGTCGCGTGCGCCATTTTTCGGGGCGTGGGAGTGCGCGCTCCTTAGAACGCCATTCTGTTGCCCCCGTCGCCGTCGCCATTGTACGTCGCGACATTGAACTGCTTGCGACTCGGACGTAAGGGCTCATATAATTTGTATCGATCCCTTTCGAACGCAGCTTGCGAACTTGCTAGCTGTTTCGTACTCTAGGGCTGCTGGCGGCTGCTTTAAAAGCTAGCTGGGGATGAGCACTTTGAAAGCTTTGAGTTGTTATAACCAAAGAGCTGTGGCACACTCTAGGCCCAATCATTGGGTCAATCATTCTTTGTCAGGTACGCCGCTCGGCGTACTACCTTGCGAGGTTACTCTCTTACAGCTTTTGCTTTCCCTCAAAGCGATGCCGCTTAGAAAACCAATGTCATGAGCAAAAAACTTGTCCGCGCTGCAACGGTGGAGATAGATCATAGCCTCGTTGGTCCGGCGCTTGTAAGTCACGTGTTTTGAAGGCAAATCCCGCTTGTGTAACGACTAATCAAACCCAAAATCGATTACAGAACGAGCTGATTGGGTCAAAGTATTTAAGGCGGCAATGACGGACGACGTCCGTAGTACGTGCTTGCAACGTGCGCTAGACGATACTCCTTGATTGGCATTCGTAAGAGCCGCGGCTTGAGATTGTTGTCGGGAGTTTCGGGGCAGCTCTTACAGGCCGCTCAGATAAATCTGCGCTAAATTCTTTCCTTCCAACACCCCCCCTCTCCCTTGCGATCGGCCCGTCAGGCAAACAAAGAGCGAGCCTTGTACGGCCAATTGACCGTACGAGAAGTCACTACTATTTGAAAGCCTCATTGTAACGGCGGGCCTGTTGGGAGCGTGGGCTAGTACCCTATAAGACCCTAGTACCCTCGCCTCTCCTCTTGCAAATTATATGTCTTCGTCGTTCTGCCTGACAGCGTGTGCAACTCTTTACCCCAAGCGCGCGAGCTCTTGAGACTGTGCACCAGCCGCTATCGGTCCGTAGCTACTGGCACGCGGTGGCATGGCAAAGCTGCTGCGGATTGCAGACCGGCCGACCGGAATCTCCCTTTCCGGCCCCCTTATTTCTGAAAGGGACAGTTGACACGATTTCAACGAGCCGTGGTTTATGAACGTGGGTTGCAAAAAACTGTGTCGGAAGCTAGGAGGGGTCTTCGCGTTTGCGGGTGCAAAGTCATCTGCGGCAAACTTCGGGCCACTTTCGAAAAGAGATTGGTTCGCCAAAATGGCCGTTGCGACACGGATTCGCTGAAGCTCTTGTTCAGTCTGTAACAAGCAATAAAAAACGGGCAATTACAGTAGCCAAGCTAGTCTGTGCTGCGTTGTTGGACATCAAGCAAGCCTTGGAGGCAATGCGGAGGCCTTTATTGATACCAGAAGCATTAGGCCAGGGACCCATATCTGAGAGCCGGCAAGTCGAGGTGAATCGATTGTTTTGATTCTTGTTACTTTTGATGCTTCGTCCCGGCGTCAGCTTCGATTTATTGGAGAACTCCCCTTGAAGGTTACCCGCAGCCCGAATCTGATCAGTGGATTTTGAGAGGCCCGCTTTGAGAGTTCTGAAGCATGCGGCAGCAGATGCTTGCATGCTTGTTTTGTCACTCGCGTGGCACCTCGGCTTTCAAGCCTGGTTCTGCAACGCTCTGCAATCAACAGGCCCTCAGGCTCTCGATCTTCAAACCGGGGATCCAGGCTGTCGGCGACCGTATGCAGCTTTTTCGTGGTGATGTAGATGGAATGTGCTAATCTCCGAGCGCCCATACCGAGCCGGGGTACATGTAACTTGCAAGTACATCAAGGAGAAGCGATAGGTCCGTCAGGTTGCTCGTTTACAATTTCAAAAGTTACGTTGGCCGCTAAATTGGTGTTCTTACTTCGTGAAGGGTGTCTTCGGACGTTCGATTTGTACATTCGAAACACACTTGCTGCGTACAGAAATGCAGGTCTTGGACCGTGATTGGTTTGGCTTGAGAGTGTTGCGCGGCCATCACAATTAATGTGCACCGTCGATGAGTCCTTCTCAGGTGAATGCTCGGCCGCGTGTTCAAATCTGTTTCTGGGCACGTGGCACGATGACCTTCCAAATCAGAATCACAACGTTGTCTGGGCTGCTCAATTCTCTTATTAATTTGTCAAGGGAAATTACGTGGTCAGATCGTTGGAGTTACGGCTCTAGCGTCTAAGATGAAATTTTTCCGTCCACGCATCGGTTTGATTGCTCTTCTGACGAATATCACGGATAGACACCGGTCTCGAGACTATCTCACGTTCGTCCAATTGCGCTGCATGATTCGATCCACTAAGGCTAATTCTTACGCCGTCAACCTGACGTCGATCTGACGGCGTCCGCCTCAAAACAATCGCGGGACAGCTCGGATATTACTCGCTCGTGCATAAGCAAGGCATTTTGCCGCTCAGATCAGCCCCTGCATGCAAGCCGTCAACAACAACGTGACTCTCTACTCTCTGACAAGCCTTCATAGAGAACGGGCCGGGATGATGGATCCCATCGTGTGTGCCCGGCGGAAAGGCGTAGCTTGCAACGCCCTGGACCAAGGCCATTTTATTGAGTCTACGGTCGGATATTGTAAGATAGAATAAGATCTTCCCTCCATGCCAGCGGTCTTTTACAGCGGCTGCGGTGCGAACGTCCTTTGGAGCTGGTAAGTCCGAACCTGCACGTGAAAAAGGATTGCGTTGTCACAGTGAGGGGCCCTGATGCATTGTCCGCTTTGATTTGGAGTGGATCCAAGTCATCGGAGATCGGTGTGAAACTTCCCTGAGCCACTTGAGAATAGAATACTGATGCACTTGCCTGAGAACGGAGTCCATGCCAGGACGTCAATCCGTGTTGTTGCTGAGTAGATCCGTCTTTGTGACGTATCTTGACGGCGCTTGTTAAGGAATTGCAACATGGCCGTTTGCCAAGCAAGCTAGCTGTGCTGCACACCAACTTCATCGTTTACAATCAAGTTGGGTCAGAACACTCGGGTCTTTTGTCTTCAGCTTTTCGTGTTCTCGACCTTGCATGTAGCCCTACGGACGTACGATTTGATCTTCAATTTCAACGATTAAATGAACGGTTTTCAATTTTAATTGTCAAACGTCGGATTTCGTGCGCCTTCAAGATCAGCCAGACCATGTTTTTAGCACCAATTTTCCCGCCCAACTACGGTGAGTGGACCTTATTGTAGGACTTTAACGGTAAAAAAAATCGGGAATTCCGGCCTTGGTCTTGGATAATTTTGGCAAGGATAGTTAGGCAGCGCTTGAAGTTGCCCATGGCATTTCATGAACACATCCGATCTTGGCCGCTTTTCTTTGAGCCAGCGACGGTCGCGGACGTTTTTGCCAAACCTCGCTTCATCGGAGCCACTTCTGACAATGGCTCTCAATAAATGCGGCCTATGATCGACGGGCCACCTTTTCTCCAACTTCCACTTCGAAGTTTCACATATCGGAAAGCTGGGCGTTTGATCCGCCGCGTAAGGGTGTGCAAGGTTAAAAAACTTGAATCCAGGTCTACTGAACTGAGTCCGACCAAACCCGGCGGCACAATCAGCTGGGCGCAAATGCAATGGGCAGAATCAGCAGAAATGTTTCGAAACGCTGCAAGAAAGCGAAGATCTCTCCTCGCTTGGAAGTCGAGACTTCGATAGACGAGCGCCTCACGTTTGCTTTGCACCGCTTCACCTAGATCGTCAAACAGCGCGAGCGCGCCCTTGCGCGCTTACGTGACCACCGGCGCAGTCAATCGTCACTGCTGAACTCATGCTCTGGTAATCAAAAGGAACTAGATTGGATTGCGTTCCTTCTCGTCTCAGTCTAGTGGTGTCTCTTTCGATTGCTCCCCTCTTCGGCGAGTGTGCGCGCGCGCGCGCTCCTTAGGACGCCACCCTGTAGCCGCCTTCAACGTCAGCGCAGCCGCGGCAAACTGCTTTCGCGGTTTCAGACTTATTAAAGGCTCACGCCCGCCGGACTGCTCTCCGTCTTTTTGACTGCGGTCTGCGGATTCGAATAACCCCGCCGTACTTCAGTGCTGTCGATTTGCTTTGGATGCAAGGAGTACTTCTGACTCGTTGTGTCAATGAGCTGTGAACTTGCCCGGCGCGCTAGGCGACGCTGAGGAGCTGTTCACCCCCGTTCGTTGGTACGTTGGCGCTTTTAATAGCTTCACAGGTAGATTCCGGTTTTGCTAGGACTCTGCAGAATGCGAGCAAACAAGATCACAGAAGCGAGCAAATTGGGTTTGACTTAAGGCGGCAATGACAGACGATGTCTCTAGTGCTTCCAAGGTGCGGTAAGAGCCGCGGACTGAGACCGTTACTAGGCACTTCGAGGGTGCTGCAGTTGAAGACTCATCTGCCCTCGTTTGCTTCCCTGCCAACACCCCCCTCTTCCCCCTGATCTCGGACCCGTTAACAAACAGCGAGCAAAGCCAGTGCGCCCATTTAACCGCATGAGAAGAAGTCACTACTTTAATGAAGGAACAATATTAAAGGCGGCCTGTTGGGAGCGTGGGCCAGTACTCTATAGTAGAGCCGGGAGATTTTCGGCTGCTTTTTGCGCTATATGTCGTTCTGCCAGTGGCAAGTGACTCCGTGCTTTTCTTCTTACCAAGCGCGAGCTTTCGGGATTGTAGACCAGCCGCCATCGCCGCCGTACGTAGCTCACACGCTATGGCACGGCAAAGTTGCTCTGGATAAACTAGAGATGGGTCCATTCAGGTATTTTGTGCCCCCTTTTTAAGGAAGGAACAGCGGATACTGAACGAGCCGTGCAATATGAATGTGGGTTGTAGAAGACTGCGTTAGATGCTAGGAGGGGTCTTCGAATTCGTGGGCTGCCAATGAGCTGCGGCATAATCTGGGCCCAAAAGAAGGGGTCAGATATTCTCACACCTTGCCGAGATGGCCCTCGAAAAGTAAAACTGCTCTAGAACCATACATGTCGATTACGAAGGTGCGTCTACAGGAACTTTCCACACTAGTTGGACAAGCCTGCGCTGCGACAAGGCAGATTGCTTGCTGCAATGATGACCGCCTCCTTGATGGAAGCACAGCAAATCAGAAAGAACTTCCGTCATATTGAAGAGCCGGCATGCCAACCGCAGCTTAGGCAAGGCGTAAGCAATAATGTGCTCGAGCGGCCTTCCTCGCTAGCATTGAAACCAACGCTTGACCGCAACGTCTCAATCTCTTCTCAATGCACGTTACCGAAGTTATCCAAAGAAGACCTCTGCCATACGCTGCTGCTCGGGTACTGGTTCGGGTGCCTTTTGTAGGGTGTGTGTTGTGTGAGATGCCCATCAGATCGTAAATTTTGTTTCTCGTTTGAAAAAGTCGCCAAAAGGTCAGTATGATCCTCTTTTCAAACGTATCTTGATTGTACGTGCACCTCGTCTTGGCGCCAGTTTCAACCGAACAGTAAAGTGCGGCGGGCCGCTCTTTTCGAACCGACGTATGTGCTTTAGGCGAGGCCCTTCGAATCCCCAGTTAGTGGGAAAACCTATTGACAACTATGCGCACTCTGTTTCTGCGCCCGTCCATTCGAAACGAAAGCACCTTGCAGATTCACGATTCACGGTTCACGGTTCCTTGATACACCGCAACGGTGGCCTTTCAAAATCGAACCGCATCTGATCACACTAGCTGCTTCCTCGAATCGCATCTCAGACTAGCTGCTAAACATTGTGTCAGAAAGAAGTAGACCGGAAATACGCTGCGCGATTCTGGCCACCGCCGCGCACCCAATATTGGGACACGCTGACTCAGACCGTGACTCCTATTGAATCATCATATAGATTAGCAAAAGGTCCGACTAGCGGCGGGTTGCGTGTTGCAGTGTGCAACGCTCAGCAAAAAACTGCCCACTTTATGCACCGAAACCGTAGTTGTGGTTTGTCTCTTGAAACGTACGTTTGATTTACTGCCGAGAAGGAATCCTCGGGTCGCAGATAGTGACTATCGGCGTTGCTTGAGGGCGCCTTGCGGCCATCAGAGTCGGTCTACCGCTGTGTATGAGTCCTTCGAGCCACTTGCTCGACTCCGTGTTCGGGCCTGTATCTGGGCCTTGCGCACCCCTCCATTATTATCATCACGTGGTGCAAACTTTCCTTCTGCACGGCTCTGTTTCATGTTCAGGCATGACATAGTCAGACTCTCAAAAAGTTTCTTTATATATATAGCATCTGAGATGGCGCCCTCCACTGGCAGACGTCGAGCAGGATCATCATAGCCTTCAATAACGGATTCGATGCCGATCACCCTTCTCACGTTCTTTGAGCAATTCTTCATCCTACGTTTTGGCTCGTAGCCGTTTGTTGAATCGACGAAGTTCAAAGATAATTCCCCCGAGGTCATGCATATTACCAATTATACGGTTCCCACCTACAAGAATGCAAGAAGACTTGCCGTTGCTTCCGTTGGGCTTGCTGAGTCAAGTTTGCAGCGGCTGCACTGTGAGAAGTGCCTTACAAAGCTACTCCGGGACGTTGCAAACATGCACTTCCGAAGAATTGATTTTTCACTTTAAGGGGCGCTGACGCATTGACCAGCTTGATTTGGATTACATCCAAGTCAATCGACGCGGGTCTTCAAAAAGCATCTCTGAGCCAACGCATCAGAAGACCTTCGGCATGCACTTTCAGAGCACGTACAAGTGTCCAGTCCGGTGCGTTGGCCACTGCTTTTGATCTGCACCCCCCTAAGCGGTCTTTAGTCGATTCTGCAGAGAGCAGATGAACCTAACCTTTTGGATTGTGGTGAAGCTTTTTACCAGAGAAGGATAATTCAAAAGATTTGAGTCTCGGTCATTGCAAATGTACACTGCACACAATGCTAGGACCTTTCCACAGAGCATCTCTTGTTTACGACTTTAAACCCATCTTGCGCGTCCTTCAGCTCTTTAGAAGATTGGAACCATGGGGGTTCGTCAAGAGCCTCCGATTCGCATCACAGATTTTGCCCCAAAGTGCTGTAGGCTTCATTCCGGAGAAGGTGCTCATCAACTTTGCGTTTTCGTGACGTCAGCCGCGCTGCGATTGAAACTGCGTCTTGCCGGCAATGATGCTTTTCAACTTGCGCCCCTTCATTGCATAGCTACAAGTCGGGGATTCAGGAGAATTCCAGAGTGGACTCCTAAAAGATACAAACCCAGGTTGTCCGTACGTACAAAATCGCCCATGACGCTCTTTGCTTGGCAGAGTCGAGAATCTGACTCACCATTCACAGTGGACGTAGATTGTGGCCGGGCCACACCAAACACAGAAGCTTCCCAAGGGCGACGGATGACCGCGCCCTCTTTCCCAGTCAAGTTGATCTCCTCTTTGGCACTGTTTACGGTGGCGTCTCGGCTTCAAAAGAATCCCTGCTTTTGACACTGTGCAAATTGGCTTTGCCAACACAACCGAGACCCTGAACATCTATCACTTGACGTTTCTGGATGCGGATTACACTTAGATTGAGCAAGCTCTGATTAGGGGCGCCGAGCACAGGCGACGTTTTTTGAAACTAACTTTCCAACGTACGAGATTCCTATGTTGGCTGTAGGAACCGAGAGGGCTAGCTGGCGCTGGCGGATCATCGATTCGCAAGAAGACCTGGCTTTCGTGTATTTCTTAAGGTGATGAGAAACTCCAAGTAAGGACGTACGCGGCTTGTGGGTGCTTCTCAAAAATCTATCAGAGTCATTTAACCTGTTGGCAGGTACTGAGCATACGAGTCTGAATCCAGCAAGCCTTTTTTTCATTTCCTTCATCAACTCAGGGGGGCAAGTGCTCTTAGATTGAATGCACAAAGTATATAGGATTTTGGCAACGCCTTCTCCTTTCCATTATCGTCCATCATCGTCCGCACGCTTTCAATCCCATGCTTTCAATTAGGTTGTTGGACCAGGTTTCAAATACGAATCTTTCCGCCTAGCTACCTCGAAATAGGCTGGTCCCTAAGTCACCGCATCGATTGAAACGAAGTAACTTTTAAGTAATCTGCTCTTGCACCCTGATAGCGTTGGCAGAGATTGTTGGGAAGCTCCTTAAGTTCCGACGGGCACTTCAGGAAGAATCACAGCCACAAATATCGAACCCAATGTTGACAAATCTCTCCCACAAAAGTTCATTAAAGCCGTTCGTTTTCAAAGGGGTGGACCTGCCAGAAAGGTCTACATTTCTTGGTTGTTCTTCGGATGCGTAAGCTGTGTCGGATGCTAAGGATTCCTTGAAAGGCGTTGTTCCTAAACAAAGTTGTGATTAAGCGAAACGCTACAGTTATACGAAACGTATCTTGTGGGCAATGATGAGGCCCTGGTTGATGAAAGCACATCACAAACAGAACCTGATCACTCAAAGAGCCATCATGCAAGGGAAGCACATACCGTACGACGCGAACTTGTTTTCGATGTGCGCGAGCCCCGTCAGGGCGCCTGACTCGGACAAGAATCAAGCGGGTTGGACAGTAATCATCGTGAGTAAGCTTAAGGGTGCCTTGCGCCCAGGAGACGAGAGTTGAACCGTGTATGAGCCCTCCGCCAAATGCTTGACTGCGTTTTTTCCTGGGCCTTGCGGATCACTTCCTTATCAGTATCGTATCTAACGTCCGGGCTCTCATCTACCTCTACACGAGGACAGGAGCAAGCTGTACCGTACCTTTTTCACTTCGTTTCGAATACCGTCGAGCAATTAGCAAGAGGTTCGCCCAGACTATTTTTGAGTTTGTAGTCCACCGGATCCATTTCAGAGCAGATCCAGATTCGAGCGATCGGCCAGCTGGCTAAGGCTGTAACTTCGATATTGCCAGGCCTTTGAGCAAGGTGTCTCCCAACGGTCGGTAACCTTAATACGTGCAAAGTTTTGGCGGACTCGTAACGGCAGCATCGTTCTCGCCTGCCGCTGGCCCTCGTGCCTTTGGCAGATCGGCACTGAAGCGCTGTTCCATTACTTTGCTTCTCAATCCTGCTCGCGAGCGCGAGACTGCGCGCGTGCACAAGCCGCGAGCGATCCATCATAAGCTTCATGCACAACGGCCTGTCACGAGCATGCACTGGCCGAATGAATAGTGTGGAAAAACATTTCCTGTTTCGCTGTGGTCAGAAAGCCTGCTGTCGCACCTGGCAGCGCGTGCGCTCCTTTTCCCCGTTGCGCGCGCACGCGCCCTTCAAATATCTAGCACGTGGCCGCCTTAAGCGCGCAGCGCGTCGCCGTAGCCGTGACAAAATTACTACGCGCCTAAATTGGGCTCCCTGAATACCCATATAACCCCTGTTTTGAAAAGTAAAGGTTTCGCGCGCATGTTCTGATTGTTGTTCACTGGCGAGGATGGCTCAGATGCGCTGAGGTCGCTAAAAGTTGCACCTCATTGCCTCGACTCTCTCCATCGCCTGATGCCAGTATCGTCACTGATGCGCCTGGATTGCCTGCATTGATCATATGCCGTCCTGGTGACTACACTTTCCGCCCAAGAAGTCTTGGCTTGAAGCGGCTGAGAGTACTGATGGGTCGACCATAAGCAATGATATGGATGAAAAGAGCTGCTTATGTGATTGATTCCTCACACGTGGTCGTCTGGAAAGGCTTCTTCGACGTTTCCCAACATAAAGCGTCGTCAAGTTTCAGCCCTTGCAGGGCGGACGCTGAGTGGACAAAGGCAAAAGGTCCGCATAGAGCTCCTCTGCAAAGGCTGCGTGGATCACGAATCGTATCCTAGGCTGTCCACCGATGGGCTGTGATTCTATGTTGCCGCGTGGGCCTGAAACTTTTACCCACAAGCCGGCGACGCCTCTGTCTCGGAGCGTTCAGATCTTCCCAATATCCCGCTTTGGACACACTCAACGCGCCGCCCAGGCGGCCGCGAATTGAACTCTCGCGTACTTTGTTGCTCTTTGAGCGAGCTGCCCTCATCACATGAAGTTTCCGAAACACGAATCACTAGGAAAAAGGTTGCTCACTTCAGGAGACAAACCGATTGTATTTGTGTTACTGCAATGAAACGATTTTCAAGTCCGACTTAATGGGTTCTCAGATTTCGAGATTAATTAGATAGCCTGAGGGTTCCGCTTTTCGTCTAATTGCCGATGAGCTGCGGTAAATTACCTCTGGACAGAGTCATCATTTCAGGCTCCTGATCAACGCGAGGTCACCCAAGACGGCCTCCGCAAATTATCCCTGCTCCAAGCTTCTTCATTGCCTGAAGAGCGGCTTGTCAAATCTTAAGTCATGTCGGGAAAATCCGCACTGCAACCTAGACGCTTTTATACGGCGTTTCATAAGGTCGACACGTATGTTAAAGTCTTCTCCGTCGCAATCGTGCACAAGAACTCCAAAAAGCCAAGCAAAATAGTAAGTCGGCCTGGGCGCAAGCACTTTCAAGTTAGGGAGCGGCGATGACGGACCGGAATATGGGCGCCAGCTCTACTTTTTGCAACGCGGGCGCCCTAGACGTCCTGCAATGTACGTTCAAAGAGCCGACTCACCTTGACTCGGAAGGCTTGGCATCTTTGCGGGACAGTGTCGGATGGTGCATATTTACGCATGAATATCTTTTTTGGCGCTACCGCGTTGATTCGGATCTGGTCACTTAGAGTGTGGTCGCTGACGGGCCCGGTGGATCTTTTGAGAATGAACAAGACTCGTCGGCTCAACTGCAAAATGAAAATAAACTGTAGATTGTTTTGCCTTGCGCCGCGACTCTCGAACAGACTTCATTGTAAGAATAGTGTTCATGGACTCTTACCCCTTGACCTGCGGCTGGAGATGCAGGGTAGAGGCCAGGCGTACGCAATGTATGAAACCATGATCACCGGCAATGATATTGCGCTCGTTGATCGGACGCCAGGGACTCAGAAGAGTGAGTCTGAAAGCCTCGTGTGAAGCGGAACATTTGAGCAGCCCGCTCTCCACTCTATTTGCACTCAGTCACCGTCACCAAACGGTGTGCACGAGAACATCAATGCAATGAGCACGAGTCAAAATTCAGTCTGCTTCCGTCGTCACCAATACAGGACTGGCGTGCTCGTCATGAGTGACGTCTTTTTCCATTATAAAGGTTGAAAGGATCTACCATTTTTCATCCTTTGGCGGTGACATGCGGAGAAAGACTTGGCGTACGTTTCAACGAACGTCACAGCGAGCCTAGGTGCACTCTTCCACTGAAGCCGCCGCCATGGTTTCACGGTACCGAA
The DNA here is from genome assembly GCA_000708835.1 of Klebsormidium nitens. Taxonomy (NCBI): domain Eukaryota; kingdom Viridiplantae; phylum Streptophyta; class Klebsormidiophyceae; order Klebsormidiales; family Klebsormidiaceae; genus Klebsormidium; species Klebsormidium nitens. Next base: position 109,716 of record DF237194.1, on the reverse strand, counting down.
GCATTTCTATTTTAGGATCGGCCGCAGATGAGATGATCGAACGAAGCTTCTAGAATCGGGTTGACTCAACGAGAAGGGCTCCCTATGGAAGAGTAAAATGTGTTGCCGTGGTTGAAAGGAGCACTTCAAAGGCGCTGCCACGATACATAATCAATTGGTGTGCCTTTGACATGATGAAAAGGTATACTTTTGGTGTTTGCCTTCAACTTTAGGCCATCGGCCTAAGGACATGATGCAGTCGACCCTGAGGGCACGCAAACATTCAAGCTAGCGGGCGGATTTGGTTATGAACTGGGTCTCAGGTCCCAGACGCTTGTGGGTGCGCGATCCGCTGATCCTGGCGAGCTCCATAAGTGTCTTGTTGCTCTTGCCAATTACGGACTCGGCGGCCGCGCCGCCAGCCGTTTGCGATCGGCACTGCAATATCAAATGATTGAGGCCCGTCATTTGCGCCGCCAGGCCGCGCAGCCCAGGCCCCGTGAGGGCGCCGGCGCCCGCATTATTGTGCGCGGAGTCCTGCGCCACGGCGGCTCCCGTACGCTCGAACGGTCGCTGCTGGCAGCTACTGTGACATTGCGCCTGAGCACCATTCTGTTCGCAGCTCACTATTCTGTTCGCAGCTCATGACTGGTCGTTTACAAACTTCTTAGGGCTTGATCAAGACCATCTCGAACAGCATCGTGTAGGCCGCCGGCCGCGGAGGCGCAGCGCGCGCATGCCGCCACCGCGCCTGCGGCGGACGTCGTTGCTGACATCAGCCAACCGTGAAACCGTCATGGCCAGCAACGCCTGCCTCAAAACCTGCGCAATGTCCTTTCCACCATGAAGTTTGCAATCTTCTTGAAAGCGACCGCATCTTCCGCATTTGAACCGCCTACTCGTCTAACTTCAGGCTACGGTCTTCTACCTCAACTTCTTCTTCCCGTCTTGTTGTTATCAACACCGAACTGCGGCAGGTGGAAGTCAGTTGACGGTCGGACGCAGTAATTACCCAAATCTTGCAGAGTGTTGGCGTTTACCTAAGTCTTGTCCTCCAGTATGCGTGGGCTTTTCTCTTGACGTGGGCTAGAGATCCGCTCCTTTTTGCGGTCCCCACTGGCAGCAACTACGCAATTAAGCACCGTGCACGGGTCAAAGATCGTTTGAGCAGTCGAGCAATTTTAGAAAACCGAAGGGGTTACCAGTTAAGTGATAACTTCTGGCATTAATGGGCAGCATGCGAGAGGCCTTTCCGTGACCCCATACGAGGTCAGAATAGTTTCTTCTTCGGCACCAGCCACTGAATTAGCCAGTTGCTACTAAAACGTATCCATGGTCTTCATTGCGTATTTTTCTATCCGCGCCTCTTGTTGCTGAGGTTTATTTACTATGGGCCGGCTCCAAAAAACGATGTCTCGTTCCGTATGTCCACCGCAATCTTTTCTCTTGTACGTGCTTCCACCTACGCAACCCTGTAACTTTAGACCAGGCGCTTGGATGTGAGTTGAAAGATCGACTTGTACATCATATACATTTTTCCATCACAAGTTGATGGAAGCGCCAAGCAGACGGACGCCACACGTAGGTTGATGAAGGAGCGGCCACGGCGTGACATACTTGTGCAGTAAAGATCTTTCAAGTCACCTGCAAAGCTTGCAAGGCTTCAAAATATGTCATAATTCAGAGTGACTTATCGATCTACATCAGAGCTTTTGTTCCGGGTCGGCAACGATGGCTTGAACTTGATTGAGTGTCCATAAGTTAACACGCAGACAGAGTTTGCTGAGCCGATCTTCGAAAGCTGGTCAATTGCGTTGAGGCATCTTGACGTTCGGTGGCAATAGGCCCCTCAATTTGAAAGAAGGCTTCTTTAACTTATGTCAAAGTGTCTGCTTCGGAACTGCTATCTTTAAGAAAGGCGCGCGTGGACGTCGCTTCAAGTCCGGCCCGAGTACAACGGAGGTTCCTTTCATAGAATGGTTGGCAACGATGAGCGGGTGACGATTTGAGCCTAGTCGAGGCACCTCAATTGTTATCGCTCTTGCCGAGCCAGCCCTACTGTTTTGCAGCAAACAGAACCAACTTCAGAGGGAAGTAAGAAGCAAGTAAATATGGGCACGTACAGGGTCCGAGCTCTTGAGATACAGGCCAGATAGACAGATAAAAACCTCAAATGTGATGTGGACAATCCGGACAAGCTTGTATGCCTTGTGTAGCAGACCGGGCGGCGCGCCTCTTCATCTTGGCATGCGCTTTTGCCGCTGACGTCGGCGCGCATCTGCAGCAATGACAAGGCTACGACGGGTCTCAATATTGAAGAAGGCCTGAAGGCTGGGCGCATCAATCTTCCGACGCACATCTGATGGATCGTGAGGCCAAGTCTGCCCCAGGTTGTAGTGTAGACTCACCCTAGTGTAGATTCACCCTAGATTCACCCTTGCAACCGTTTGCAGGTGGTGAAACACAGCCTATAAGTATGTCCGCTTTGCAATCGGCAAGCACAGTTGAGAACCAGGCACCCTTGACCTTGACCAGGAGCTAAGTCCCCGGAACAGACCTTTGAACGGCCGGATTCCATTTTCGACAATAATTACCTGCGCGAGCCGACGATACTGGGCGTTGCAAAGAAGCAGTTGAAGTCGCGGACTTAGATGGGTTCAAAGAAGACTCGAAAAGTGCGTTGAGCTCTTCATGTCTTAGAAGAAGTTTTGCGGTCGTATCAATGGGTGTACGTACAGTTTTTCGTGAGCTCGCGCTCCAGCTCTGTAAAGCCATGCTTCTTTGAGCCGGCGATGAAAAATAGAACTTGGCCCTTTCAAGGCTGCTTCAAGCCATGAGCGCGTTGTTGTTTGATCTGGCCTTTGAAACCGTCAACTTCGCCCAATCTTTGAAGCAGTTTCAGATGAAGTCACGACTTAAGCCCGAAGTCCAGACCCATCATATGCGAGCAAACATTGGTACTTTTGATAGAATGTCTCTTTGCTGGAATCCTTGTAGAGGGCTTTCATCGACGTGACCATCCTCTCGACATCGTTGCTCTCAAAATAATGCGCTCTGGTCTCTGGTCTACTGCTTCGAGGAGAAATGCAACGTCGGTCCTCGAGCGGCCACGGGATCTTAAGGCTCAGCTGATTACTCTCGAGTGCTCGCTTCCGAGATTTATGACAGCCTGTACTGAGCTGTATGAAAGCTTTGCCGTTCTGATTGGGTCAAAAAATTAACTGCCGATATCTGATATGTGATACTGAAGATGCTTTGTCGAAAAAACCGTGACTTTTCAGAAATTTGCTGAACTGGCGAAGAAATCTTGTCAAACGTGGCGTCGTTGCTTGTGAGAACGTCAACCAAGTTTGAAGCCAACACGCCAGTATACACTTTCCGTCTTTAATTTGCACCCTTGCTGAGATTCGCTTTCTTGTCTACTAAGGATACAAAACGGCTTAACCGCCGATGGCAGGTCCAATACTTTCGGCAGCGCTTCCTTACAAAGTTTGCGTACTATAAACGAAGTAATTCCGATGCGCCCCTTAGCCCAGTGGTCACTGCTGACATCTGTATATGTGTCGGCTTTTCCGGGTATGAAAGTTGTCTTCTCATTCGGGAATTCCTGAAGTCAAAAAGCTGCTTCCAACCGAGCGCGTAATTGAGGCCGTCACTGAGACGTAGTCTATGTCGACCTCTCCAAAGCTCTGGCTTGCTTTACAAAGCTCCGTGAATATTTTACTCTTGAGCGAGTGTGTCAATAAAGTTTAACAGCCGCATCAACTTCGCCTTTGCCCGCGGCTCATGAGCACCGCGCGGGAGTTCTCAGCCCAGTCATCGAAGCAAGCCTAGCGCGTTGAAGATAGACCTCCTTCTTTCTCGGCACAGAAAACTCGCTCTTTGCAGTTGCGGACGGGAAGCTTCAAGTAGGAGATTTGGAGTCTTGTGTTTACGCTTCACGCACCAATAGGCTATCAAACCACATTTTGGGTTGTAGAGCTGTAAGTGGTTGGCAAGGATCAGCGGCCCGGCCGGTCGTCTTTGTGAAACGATTTCAGGCGAAGCTTGCGCCTGTGCTGAGGCCGTGAGAAAAGATAAATTACCTTTTGCTGGCATGTGTCTGAGCAGTCTTTATGACAAATTTTTCAGTGAACTGAGCAGAATCTCAGCGCGCATATAGGACAAAGGCGCGCGCTGGTCTCGTTTGCACAAATCTGCCGGAACTGTAAAAGCGGCGAAGAGGTATCATAGACGAGTGTAGAACCATCATGTACAATTAAGAACCCCCATTGGGCGGCTTCACAGAACCTCTCAGATAAGCTCTACTTGTCATGCGCAAAGGCGGTTTTCTTCTGCGTAAAAAGGCCCACCGTAGCGTCCGAAATTTGAACCCGCAACAATTGTACTAGAGGTCGCCAGGGGCTCGTTTCGGTTTTCACGGCCTCATTCTGCAATCGCAACAGACTCCTCCGCGAACTTCGCAGGCACTTTCGCTCTACTAACATCAAACCAACATCAAACCAATCGGCCACATCCATCTAAACGCAAGCTTCGACTGTCTCGGGCTCTTGATTTGATTCCCTGGTCAATCAGCGAGCTATAAAATAGGAAGTGTTGAAAAAGCGCTGTCTACGTCACCTAGTGCGCATCATGCAGGCTTTGATACATGCTGTCACAATCGTCAAAGCGGCGACGCCAAAAAGGAAACGCATTACAGACCCAAGAATTGATTGTAGACTCGAGGAATCCTTTCAAGCTCATGACCTCTGCCTAGATATATACTCCGAAACGTCGTATACCTTTGAAAACGGTGCAAAAGCGTCTCGCGGAGCGGCCGCGCCGCGCGCCACACAGCAGCATCACGGTGCGCTCACATACGTACGTACTGCCTGGTGGCTGCTCACCCCACTTAAATCCGTGTGGCGGTGCGCGCTTAGATTGCGCTTAGATTGTGCCCGCGCCGGACCGGGACGGCCACGCTGCCCCGCGAGCTGGCTATTATGCGCCCGGAGCGCGTTGCGTGGCCGGCGCGGGTTGTTGACGGCCAGCTCGCGGTCGCGGCATGAAAAATTATGACTTGGAAGCCATGACACGGTGCTTTGACACTGCTGGATATGATTGTCAGAATTGCTTGATTGTTTGCTCGCTTCTAGCTACGGTCGATTGCTAGTGTACTGGCTGGCATGGATGTTGGGTACCCTGATGCGTTGCATCATTTGCAATTTCTGCACTCTAGGCCTGATGCCACTATTAAAACCTCGAAAGTCGTTTCGGGATAAATCAGAGCTTTTGTCGTATCGGACTTGTATCAATTGGCGGCCGCGCGACGCACGCGCAAATTCAACCGATCATATCGCGCGGCGATATAGGGCCGTTTAAGTTGCGCGGCCGCGCGGCACCATGACTCGGGCGGCGCCCGCGAAGTGTGCGCGGCCTGCGCGGCTGCTCCTGTACGCTGGAACGGTTGCTGCTGGCAGCTCCTGTGACTTTGCGCCTGATCACTATTATGCTCGCAGCTCACTAGTCGTTTACAGACTTCTGGGCTTCATCAAAACAATCTCGAACAGCATCGTGACGCCGCCGGGGGACGCACGTTTCGCCACCCCGCGCGCCTGCCTGTCTGTCTGCCTGCAGCGGTGGACGTTCTTAGCATCGGTCAACCGTCATGGGCAGCAACGCCTGCCTAAAAATCTTCGCCAACGTGCTTTTCACTATAAGGTTGCAATTCTCGTAAAAGCGACCGCATCCTCCGCGTCTGAACCGCGTACACCTGGTCTCCTCCTCGTCGACTACTTCCTCAAAACCGTGTTCCTGCCTTGTTGATATTGATTCCGGATTGCGGTACATAGGTGAACTCACTTGACGGTCGTATGCATACTTGCCCAACTCGTGCGGGTTGTCGTCACCTGAGTCTTTTCTCTTGATGTATTTTAAAGATCCGCCGAATTTCGCGGTCCTACTGGCAGTAAGGACGAAATGATGTTAAAGATCCTTGGTGCAGTCGATCAGTACTACTTTACAAGTTCGAAAGTTACCGTCAAAGAATTACTTCTGGCATTGATGGGCAGCATGCGGGTGTCCTATTCTATGACCGATACAAGGTCAGGAGGTCCTTTTTCCTACCACGGCCAGCCACTGAAGCCAGTCGCTTAGAAACGTCTCCATGGTCTTCATTGCGTATGACTTTGTGTTCCTGTTCTTGTCGCTGAGGTTTCCTTACCAGGGACTGCAAAAGCTTACGTGCCCTCCTGTCCACCACAGTCAGCTCTCTCGTACGTGCTTCCCCCTACGCGATTCGTTAGCGCACCTTGCACGGCTAAGAGTCGGCCTGCATGTCTTCGACAATTACTTTTGGCGCTCTGGACCTGATCTGTAGTATATTAACGTGGGCGCTCTGAACCGGAGTGTTCCTAGATGCCACAGTCAGGGTTTTCATTCATGAAGAACAACCTAAACCAGTCGTGAGGAGATCCCCGTTAAAGACAATCCACTGCTTTTGATCGAACACGTTCGTATACGGTATCAAAGGTGGCGGTAGTTGCAATTCATAATGGATCGATGCGCCGTGCTATGTGTCGTCGAAGTTGCCGCTAATTTGATTCATACTATCTCGGCGTCAAGGTCCAAGCCTGTCACCTTGTATAGACTGTAGCTAGGATACGACCGGGCTGTACGTCTTGCTTCGACTTATTATTTGACTTTCTAATGGTTTCCTCGCTGTGCCGTTCCCGGAAAAAGAAGCGGAAAAATCATTCATATACTGATCGGCCGCTTCTTTAGGGTGTAACTAGAGTCGGAGCGCGCGTGCCCATCCATCGCGTCAGAACGACTGTACAGTAGCTGGAAAACTCGCTGCAATTCGTCAGGTCCTTTAGCACCCTGAGACGGCTATGAAGAAATAAGGCCCCTTTCAGGCTTTTTTAGCCATCCATTGTCGCCATTGAATTAGCCGTCAACCTCGACCAATCTGTGACTCATTTCTAGCTATGGCGACTTCAGGCAAAAGTCGGTGCCGAAAAGGATACCAATGTGTACGCTTTTAATTTGACAAGAAGTCCCGTTGCCTAAATCTGCGGGCCTCAAATGGCCTAACTATCGACTCGAGTCCATTGACCTAGAAATGTCCATAGTTTCTTCTGGTACTTGAATCCAGATCTGCCTCAAAGAAAAGTAGCTTCTGCAAATCCTTGAGCGGTCAGGAGACTCGGCAGATTATCCTGCATGCTTGCCTTTGAGGACCAGTGACAGCGTGTGTGCTGTTCACCGACTTTCCAAGATCGGGTCAGAAATCTGCCAAAATGTCATCTTAAGACTAAAGCTTGCTTGCTCGGAGAAAACGGAGCGAGCTGTCGAGGGGTCCCGAGCAGGTTTGCAATGAACTGCACAAGCTTCTTTTTCCGTGCTCAACCTGTCACATAGTAAATCCATTGGTTTGAGTTTTACATCCGCCGACATGGCGCAAATCAGTCCGATCTGGTTTGGCGTCGGCAAGGACGACTGGACCCCGCGTTGCTCCTAACATCCATCCGGAAGCACATGAAGTCGTAGAGGTCGGAAGCCAACATGTTTCCCACAAGCGTCTGACTGGCCACGCTTCTAATCTCCGGAAGGTATCAGACGATTGGTTCGCGTCTTTCTCAAAACGGGCCTGCTCAGTTCTGACAATTGCAGGCGCCCTCACCGCAACCTAGTCTTTTCGCAGAGCTGTCTTTTATGTTTGATGGGTGGGCCTGCTGTGACAACACACAATCACGCTGAACTGGGATTGCAGGTTGAATGACACGGTGATTTGCAATTCGTCGGTAAGATTCATTTGGCTGTGAATGGAAAATGGACACGCAGTGGCGCTGCATTCGTGCACGTCAGCTTGTTTCGTACGTCCTTCTTCAACTCGGAAGCCGGATTGAGACTCTTGACTTGCCGTCGTAAAACGTCTTCACTTTTCAATCGCGAGTAGATGTTTTGTTCCTGCTTCTTTCCCTCTTTTCGTTGAGGTTTTCTTTACTAGGGACTTCAAACTTCGGGCTTGACGTCTGAGCCTTCCATCCACCACAATGTCTTCATTCGTATCAGTGTGCTCAACACGCTATCCTATCAGCGCACCTTGCTTGATTTCGTACTGCTAGAGGTCGGCCTGGATCTTTTCCCCTAGAGTTGTTAGCGCGCTCAGACTGATCTGTACCATACGGATCGTCTGAATCAGGTGTTCTGGATACCACAGTCAGGATTCCAAGGATTCCAAGTCATGTAGGACGTCAGCCTAAAGCCCATCATCGTAAGGGGATCCCCGTAAAAATTCCCACTAATTCCGAGGTTTTTGTATACGATGTTGAAAGTGGCGGTGGTTGTAGTGCACAAATGCAACTTGGCTTAATGCGCCGGCCTATGGATGGCGTTGCTGCTGGGTCTATTTATACTGTTTCGACTTCAAGGGCCTGTCACCTTGTACGGCATGTAGCGCGCCACGACCAGCCGGGTTGTCTTGCTCACTAAAGATTCGACTCGTTTTCGCTTTCTTTTTCCTCGCTCAGCGGTTTTTAGAAGAAGAAGTCGAAGAACCACTTTCAAAGCAGAATTGTACTAGAGCGCATGCAAGCGCGTATCCACGACGGAGTTGGAACGTCTATCCATTAGCCGAAGAACTCGCTGCGATTTGTCTGGTTCTTCGACAGCGCCCTGAGGCGGTTATGAAGAAACAAGGCCCCTTTCAGGCTTCGTTTTAGCCATCCACTGTCGCCTTTGACGCCGTCAAACTCAACCAATCTCTAAACCTATCTCTAGCTATGGCCAAAAGTCGGTGTCAAAACGGATACCAGCATGGGCGCTTTTGACTAGATGTCTCAATGCTGGTAATCCGTGGGCCGCCAAATTAAAGCTTAAGTATCGAGTTCGTTGACTCAGAAAAGGTCGTTGTTTCTTCTGCTACTTAGATCTGGACCTACCTCAGAGAAATGTAGAAGTTTGCATGTCCTTGAGCGGTCACGTAGGAGACTCGGCTGATTATCCTGCATGCTTGTCTAATTCGAGGACTAGTGACAGCGTGTGAGCTGTTCCACTGACTCATCAGGTCCGAGAATTGCCAAGATGTAGTCTCGCGGTTAAGGACTTGCTCGAAGGAAAACGGATTGAGATAGCAAGGGGTGCTGAGCTTGCATGGAATCTCACATGCTCCTTTTTCCGTGCTTGATGTGCCTGTCATATGGCAAACCCATTGTTTTGAGTGTTACATCCACCGACTTTGCGCAAAATCCGATCTAATTTGGCGCTGGCAAGGTCGACCCTGCGTTGCTCCGGCCTGACGTCCATCCGGCCGGGAGCACATGAAATCGTAGAGCCGGACCGGAAGCCAGAAAAAATTGCCCGCTAATATCGGACTGGCCACGCTTTCTATTGGAAGGCAATAACAGATAATTGGGTCGCGTCTTTCTCAGATCAGGCCTGCTCAATCGTTGACGATTGAAGGCGCGTCAACGGCGCAACCTAGTCTTTTCGCAGAGTCTCTATTGCTTGATGGGAGGGCCTGCTATATATGACAACACGCAATTATGCTGATATTGTGGGATTAAAAGTCGATTGATTCGGAAATTTGCAGGTCGTCGATGAGACTTAGATGGCGGTGATTGAAAAGTCGATACGCAGTGGCGCTGCATTTTTGCACCGTCAATATCAGATTTCCTTCTCCAACTCTGAAGCCGGGACTGTTGAATTGCCTCCTATCCGCGTATACTTATTGACGTTACTTCATCCTCCAGTGCGTTGATTCGATCAAAAGCGTGATACCACCACAAGGTCGTTCCCAATATTTCTCCAGGTTTCTGAATCTTTGAGCGTGCTATAGCAATGCGCTTTGATATATAAAGATTGACGAGGTGTGTGAGCGCACCAGCTTTGATATTTTCCTCACTATGCTGGCGAAGACGATCACTGGCCTTACTGCTTTCGTGAACTTTGGGCAATGCATCTTGGCGGTTCTGATCCCTGAAGCCGGCAGATTGAACGCGCGCGCGCGGTGGCTTGAACTAGCTAATGTGACGGCCGTACGTGAGTTCCTCCAAGCTGCCACAGGGTGTTTTAAGCTTACCTTGATAATTCAATCGCTTGACACGATTTCTCGTGACCAGTCTTTCTACATTGAAGTGGTCGATCTTAGGCAGCACGTTTCAAGTGGCAACATGCAAACGGCTCGTGGAAAACTACTTTTTGTCTGTTCAGCTTGCATTGGTATAAGGACGTTCTGGGGTAGCCACAATCAGTCTTGACTCGATCTCGTGACATGAAGACGAAGTACGTTATCGTTCTCTCAACAAACCCATTTGGGTAAGAAGCTGCGGCTCTATCGCGGGAACGTAATATCTTGAATTCTCACATAAATGTAGGAGGCGGGTCACATGTCTCTTCTAATAAGGAGTGGGCACCATGCTTTCCGGTTTCGAGGGATATTCTTTGCTTTTCGAGTCCAGCTGAACCCCCTATAAGGCTGGCGAGTCACGACGCCAATATTCTCAGTAAGGTCGTTGGTTCAGCATGCTAGCAAAGCTCATGGGTCTTCTTGGATCAGCCGTGTTGGCTGCAAACCATCCCCTTTCGAAGGGCTGAGAGGCAACGTCGGGGCCCAGATAACCTGGCAACTTTCCGGCACCAAGCGAATCAACGAGAATATACGTTTTGGTAGGGAGTGGTACAAGAAAAGACGAGAGTCCGAAATCGTAGGAGTTCTTCGCGAGACGACTGCTGCCGCCCTCCGATCGACCGAGAGGCCTCAATGGTTCGGCTCTGCTTGTACTGCTGGCCGCGAGGATGACTGGGCTGCTCTCTGAGGTCTCTTGCGGCACTCGAGCCATTTTCTTTTGTTCCTCCAGCTTGATGCCAATAAACGCCTCAACTCTCCCAGTCTGTTTCGAGGCCACGTTACAGAATCATGGCACATGAAGCTAGATGGCCAAACCAGATAGAATTATCAAAATCAGTGCTTCAATGCAACAGTTGCTCTCACGATTTGAAAGCTTTACCGGCTGTGAGAAGGGGATTCCGTGACGACGACGCGTTGTAGTAGGTCACAGCTGTCTTCCAAACAATCCTATCTTTGACGCCGGGCTCAATGCGTGCTTGATATCCATTAGATATCAGCCCATAGCGCATCGCTCCACCGCTAATTGACGCGCCGTTTCCTAGCCTCGCGAGGACGCCCACCGACACGGATCTATAATCCTGAATGCTGGAAATCGTCTTCCGGCAATGACACTGAAGGTCCAAATGTGCAACCATTTTCCTTGCAAGTCGTTTGCGACAGTCGTTTTCGCAAATGTAACACAAGACTCAATCTGGGGTGTCAACTGGACTCTCTTCTTTCCAAGTCGATATGCGCTGACGGTTGCGCGGAAAGCTTGTTACTTAGTGCACATTCGGCGCACCGACTGGCGAGGATGGCGGATACCCAGCTGATGCGTAGCGTCAGTGACAACCTCGGGTTCTCGGTAGACCTGAAGCTACTATTGAGCGCATAAAATACATGTCTACTTACTCAATTTTACGGAGATAAAGTTGATTATGATTTTGGCCCTGCAAAGGGTCCGATTTCGTCTTCATGCTTCTAATGCGACACGGCAACGACGATCCGTTCGCTTCTTATGAACGCTTCCCGATAGCTGGACGGTCACTCAATCAATCCAGCTTCCAACTGCAACTTTCGAAAGTGCATACATTGGAGCCCCTCGACTGATTCTTGAACGCCCCAGCCAGTGGCAGGTCCCAGCCCGAACCCATTTCCTGTCACCATCGTTTTGTACCACGCCTCACGGAGATTCATTCCTGATTGTCTCTCTCAGAGATCGATATCTCTACTAGGCTAGGGTTTTGTTTCCGAAGCCAATTGACATGTTGAGTGCTTGAGCTTGCACGGCCAAACATCCCCCGCCAATTATGCTTTGCCCACCTCAGGCTTCTAGATCTCAAGGATCGTTTTACCCCCTGCCTCGAACATGGACCCGTCACCTTTGCCACTGAATCTGTACTTGGATCATTCCTTCGAGTCTTGCTCTTGCAGTTCCAAACACTGCTGTGAACATGTCCGTCCTGGCCGATTGCATATTGGGACCGGTTCAATGAAATCAAAAGCTTCTTAACTGGTGCTCGGCCGAGCCTGTTACACTGGCAATCCCCTTGTACAATTCAGTATTCGAAAAAATGGGCCGAACATGTGCAAGTCTTCCAAGTCTGATGCGGCACCGGCAAGGACGACTCGGCCGACGTTGCTTCAAGACGTGTGATCTGACCGAAGCAGAACTGCTGGGTCCATGAGTCTTACAATTGGAAGCCGGTTGGCATATGTATTTTGATTCCAATTCTAGTAAATGTTAACCTTGAGCGTCTGATTGGACATGCTCATTATAAATCCTGATCAACGCATGTGGCCTGAGAAGAAACAAAGCAGGTCGCATTTTGATCGGATCAGAACCGCCCCGCAAAATCTTGGGTCCAAACAACACCGTCACCGCGCGCACACTTTTTCCATATTGTGATTCGCGATCGCTTGGTCGCGTTGCTAGGACGGCCTGTCATCCTCATCTCAAATCAAAATACTCCAGAACAGACTGATCCGGGACTTTGCAGTAGGCTGATGGCTCCGCTCAACTTTGAACTAATTAGCCAAATCTCTTCAGAACTGCGATTCGACTGAGCTCTCAAAATTTCTGGTTAGCCACCCGACGACTGGCCTCGATCGGCTAAAAGCACCCCTCAGTCAATCGATCTGCATGCACCAGGCATGCACCGGGCTCGATTCAGGGCTTAGTGAAAACGTTGACTGTTCGCTCGCTGGCGGCCGCTAGCTAGAGCTCCGCCCGCTTATCTCGCCTCTTAAAACCTGTATACATAGAGACGTATATTTACGAATAGGGCGTTGCAACCCTCCATTCAAGAGGGGGCAATTCCCAGGGGCAATTAATTCAGGCGTCATTACTCTGTCGCGCCGACTCGGACAGACGGGTCTCGGCGCATGCACGGCCGAATCCAGCACGGAAGGACCGGCAAAGTAGGGCCGTCGATTCAGGCAACCCGGATCATCGGTCGGTTCTGATGCCAGTCGCTGGCCGCTGGACCTGGCCGCGGCGCCCCAACGAGCTTATACAGGCGGCGGCCGCGCGTCAGCGACGTTGACCGCGGCATAACCCGCTCGCGGCCGCCGCTTTCCGCTGCGGGGCCATTTTCATGACGCCAAGTCCCCGCCAAGTAAACTGTCTAGTCAAAAGTGCTTGAGGACTGCGGGTGCCAGCCTTTAGAGCATTCCCCAGAACCTCGAGCCACAGACCACAGACCATAGTACTAGTACTACAATGCAGTGCCGAAGTCCCAGAGCGCTATCAACACTAGAATCTCAAATTACAGTAGTACAGTGTATGTATCCTCGCCAATACATCGTGTAATCCTAAGCATGTTCTTTAAAGATCCCTTGCCAAAACATCGGAAGCCTTGAGCTTGTGAGTAGCTATGCTAGTACAGCACGAAAGCACACCTCGTGTACTTCCAAGCCGTGGTCGTTTTACTTTTACCAGCCGCCCCGTTTCTAGTACGTAAAGAGGTTCTACACAGCCCACATGCTGAAATAAAGGCATCCTTCGTGCTCTAACTGTGCTTTGCTTCCCTGTTGTTAGGGGCGCTTGCGGTCGAGTTCTGCGTAGCGCTCATACGTCTCGCAGCGTGGCGGTGGCCGCGTCGCGGCGAATTTCATGCAGCCGCTTCCCCGTCAGCTTCTGGAAACGGCCAGCTGGACAGCCTGGACTTGTTGTTGCAAGCCTTTTTAAGCCCTTTTTTTTGTCGCGCGTGCACAATGTACCGCTTGATCTAACCTACGTGTTCCCGCCCCAGGTCCACAAAATCTGATCATGATCAAGTGGTCCTCAAAATCTCCCCGAGATGACAATGAAAGTCGTTGTGTGGCTCGCGAGCATCTAGGCGTGCTTGTTCTTGGCAGCTTATGAAAGTCGAGCCCAGCATCACGCACATATCCTACGTACGCTAGCGGAGTAACAAGCGGCTGTAATCTGCTTTCTAAACATACTGATTTTGGCATATTCTTTGAGACGCTGAGGAACAGCCAGCTCCACGACCAGAAACTATCGAAAGTTCGCGGCCATGGTGGACCCGTTCCATGAAAATTACGTAAGAGATCAGCGCCGCCCACTTGAGCTAGACGTTCAACCCCGCGTTGAGTCGGCAATGAGAAATCTTGACGTTGTTAACCGCAAATCATTAGTGCGAAGAGATGCGGCTCGTTTCGAAAGCCGGCCTCAACAATGACTGGACAAGGCAGGGTCCGTCATGTCTCGATGCAGCTCTCGAATACTCAGTGAGTACCTTGATACTCGGATGCTTGCGCAAGCCGCCATACAAGAATTCGAGTAAGACCGTCGACTGGGTAGACCGACTTTGAGGAGCAGCCCAATAACGTTCCCAAAACGGCGGTGGTGCGGAGTGCAAGCTTCCGACGCCTGGCATTTCAGCTTTCTCGTATAAGCGTTGGAAAAGCGCGGTGACAATCACGCAGGCGGCCGCGAAGTTTACTCTATGCAAAGCCGATGTATCATCTCGACATGGGAGAACACGTTAATTGAGTGGTCTCTCATGAGCCTTGGTCTCAAGCACTTAGGCGTCGGTCCACAACATTTAAGCGGTTAAGAAAGAGTCAATCCTTTCTTCGAGAGCTTTTGGAGGACCCATTTCCCTTCAAGGCACTCGCTTCTCGACATCCCGTGCTTTTGGTAGGAATCGAAGCGTCCGATCGAGAAAGGCAGCGGACTCAGAAACCTTTTGATACTGTTTATGTAGATTTTAACCTCTTTGTTTTGTCTGTTTGACCTTTACAGAGATCGTCCATCTGGCAAGGAATAAATCGATTCAAAGCGATGGTGAAATAGACGTAGCTGAAGCTGACGTCACCTTCAGCCCACTGCATTGAAGCCAAATGATTGATCGTGAGCGGTTCGAAGACTCCTTTCCCAGTCCTACCACGTAAGATGTTCATTAGTGACTCGGCTCATTCTGAAGAAGCTCGTTCAATGCATCTTGATTGGGGCTCATATTTCGCAATTCGAATCCTTCTAAAAGAAGTTCGTGCTTGATTGTGGCACCGAGAGAATTGAATCACTTTTCCAAAGTACGAAGCTACTTCAACGGGCCAGTCGACCGGGACTTCGCCAAAGCCACTTCAGAACTCGGATTGAAGTCTCGTGCCCATTTCAGGTGCTTTGAACGGCGCCATTCAGATTGTGACGTTGGCCCCAAGCTGGGCCAGTGATGGATACTTTAGGACAAATCACCACTCTATAAGAGCCGGAACACGACGGCCAATATGCGGCTAGCGGGTCCACGTTTAACGTACGCGCGCGCGCACTTGTTGGAGCCCATGATAACGAAGGGCCCAGTCCGAATTGGCCACAAATGTGTCCACTTTCCTTCCGGAACGGGTTTTATTTGGAGTGTTCTTCCTGCGACGGCTCGTGGGGTGGCGCGGGCAACTAGAGTGGACAGCCGGGGTCTGTCGAGGCGCTGGCAAGGATGAGTGGGGTGCACGGCTTCGCTTACAGTACGTCAGGCGCGAGGGTGACGTTCATACGGAGTCGAAGGCTATTCCACGTCACTCAACATCAATGGACGTTGAGGGGCTCCTCCGCAGCGTACGCATCTGCTGCATTTCCAACATACAGCGTCACAGCACAACGACTTTATAGTGGAATCAGTGCGTCTGGCATCACGTTGGACGCCGCTCATGCCATGTCCGCGACGTCCCCTGAATCACTGTTGGGGACTGTTTGTGTGGTATTCAGACGGCGGCGGGTTTTTGCACAAAACTGTGAAACGACGGAACGTCCTAACAGTCGAATTGCATATTCTGAAGTTCAACTGACTTGGTTGAGACCAATCGTAGGGCACGTTCATAGAAGTGCTCGAATACAAGCCCGATTAAATCAAGATTCCAGCCGAAGGCTCGGAGACCATCGGAATGCGGAAGGCTTTAACGAGCGGGGCTCCGTAGCGGACGATAAGCCTCGCGGAAGCGCACCCGTTTTCATCTTACCGTAGAAAGCAGGTATCGCGAAAGAACACGTTGGCAAACCCCAAACATTAATGCGTAATTTCAGAGTCGAAAGACAAGTTTCGAAGAGGAAAGTGCTTTTTGGAGCGCCTCGGATCTTTATACTGGCAACCCGCCTGCTCTCTGTCTTGAATGGATATTTGAGGGCTCACTAAGCGGGCAGTGAGGTTAAAGCCTGCTTGCTACGTGCTTGAGCACAAGCTGATCGCTCTAACCCAACCTGAGCCTCGTCTATCTTCTTACGTTCGACTACACCACTCTGTCATTACACCACACCTCCCTTTATACACTTGGCTCTGTATTGCCTGTAGCTCGTGGCTCGTACCTCTCACTTCATTTAGAATCATGTGTCCTTCCAACCAGAAGTGCATCTTTGGCTGCCAACAATATCGAGTTCATCTTTCGCATTAGTCTAACTCTTCAACGCGTTGCGCAGTCCTGGCTGTGATCGCCGCGTGCTTTGCATGCCCGGGGGATTGCTTCCAAGTGCTAGCTTGGCAGGCAGATTGTCAATTGATCTTTGGATGCCTGAAGCGAGACTTATTGTCAGTCAATGGAACTTGATGTCGATGACAATATTGTGGCAAGCTCTGTCAAAGATGCATTTATTGCTTTGTGTAGCAGGTTGATGCCAATGCCAGGCCGCTCTCGACGCACAGTGTTTTTTATCGTTGTCTTCAACCCAGCGACAAGCTGCTGGCCGTTATATATCCGGACTGGCCATCTGGTGATTTACCCTTGGGCTTTGCTTTTAAGAATCTGATCCAAATTTCTTGCTTGTCGCCTCTTTTTCGCTTCAAAACTGCTCGGCAACGCCCCGCGCTTCGCGCGCACACCCTGACGCGCGCGCTATAGTTGAGTATCTTTCATTATAGCACCTTCTGATTGACATGAGACCACAGCTGTGGATCTTATGGATACTGATGAATTCGAATCATCTACTATGCAAATAATACAGTGGCAGCTTGTCCCAGCTGGATCCGACTCTTTTTTTCCGACTTGCTGAACCTGAAAACATTGGATAACGATCACGCTCTCTGGAGAGAAGATCATGCTCCGCCAGCGGGCTTTGCACGTGCTTTTGCTGCCCGTCACGGCGTTACATTTTAACGGGCTGGCGCTGATAATCTAAGCCAGCTCTCCCCTGATGGGCTCTTTGTGCAGCGCCCAGTAAGAAGGTTGTGGCTAATATTGTAAAGCTGGCAGGAGGAGCAAAAAGCTTTTAGTGCTCGCATTAGATTCCTACTCGTTGGGGTAGATTACCTGACGCAAAGGCACGCAAACCCGACGGCCGGAAGTTTACCCCTCCTTCCATGCACGTTTTAGTAAATCATGATCAAGTAGAAAGATTTCATCTTGTCAACTTGATGGTGCCCTGTTTAAGTTACTCAGGCGCACCTAGTCAATGTGGCTATGATAAGAAACCGCCCAGCATGTGGTCTGCGGGATGCGACCAAGGGAGGGTTAGTTGGAAGAAGTTTGGATGCCAGGCTACTTACTCGTCAAGCAGCACAAACAATCAGTCGACGGGTAATCGGTTCCTATGGGCTCGCCGCTATCATGTTCTCCTTTGTCTACCATTGTATGTGTTTCTATCTTACAGCCACTGACGAGGAGACTGTTTGCGAAGTCGAAGAATCTCCCTTTGCCCTTCTCGAAGTTCCTCGTCTAGTCGCACACGGGACAACGAAAGGCGGCCGATCTTGGCGCCCACGTGGCGCCAAGCGGCTCAAAACGGACCGGAGACGATTGAGAGTGGGGTCCGACGAAGCATACGTGAGGGACAAGGTAGCGCCTTCGATTGTCAGAAGGCAGGGTTTCTCAGTAACGTAGCAAACGCGAGATGCCGGAAGGATGCGCTGGCAGCAATGTGGCGGACAACAGCCGCCACATCGGCCGGCCCGGTGGTGCTGAACCCGCCCAGAAAACGGAGGTTCTCTGCTGCCCACACAAGAAGCTTTCCGCTCGTCACTCCGCTGCTTTCGGCGCTTCTTGACTTTCCCTGCCAAATTAAGAACAGAGCTCGAGGCACAGCGGAAGGGATTCATTCTGAGGAAGTCAACTGACTCAGACGAGACGATCAATGAACACCACGGTTCAAGATTGTCAGATCCATCCCCCGTCAATACGTCCTCACTCTGTGCTTTTTCATCTCACTTGCGAAACTCCCGAGAAACTTCAAGCTGCTCAAGTAGACCTAGAAGCACCTCTCCGCGTTTGTAAAACTCTGGGTTCTGCTCATGGGAGGAAACGACGGAGAGAAAGCGCTGCGGCTTTCCGTCATTGAACGAGAGCCCTCTTCGACGTCTTCGTTCGTGGACAAGACTGCTTTGACTGCGGAGAGCTTCCTTCTCTCGACCCTTGATGCACATGGTGGACTTAATCGTCGTACAAGCACCTTGCCAGAGCGCACTTGAGATATAATGCCATCGGTCGAAGCTGCCTTCGTTCTAACCTGCTTCAATTAACAGTCCTGATGAGTTCCCGGCACCTGCAATTGCAAAGCACTGCTTGCCCTTGATAGTGGGGGGATTATAATCGGTGATAATCCTCTGATTGAGGGCAGACAAGTCGAGCGCCTCTTTTCAGACGGCGCGCGTGTCCGAAGCTGCGCGACACGGCCGCGCGGCGCAGTACGCGGCCGCGCCTCGGCAAATCGCTCCAGCAGAATATCGATCGTCGACACAACCTGCAGGGTCTTGACTTCGTTGCATCATTCCGTCCCTCCATGTTCTGAAGTTCATTTCCAATGCGAAGTCACTGCTTCTGTGTCTCGCTCTTCGATTCCGGCTTGAAGCAAAGATTGTCCAGTGATCTGACGCCAATTGTGTAGATTATGGTACGTATAGCTTGCAATACCGACGGGATTCAGATTGCGCCCAGTAATCAAGATAGACGAAATGATTCAATGAAACGATTCTAACCCACAAAGCCTTCTGCTTTCCTGTAAGAGGCGATCGGATAAGAAAACGACACCCCTTGATGTTGTGCATATTCCTGCATATCAGGGTCAAAATCCTCTCCTGATTGAGCTCCTACGGCACACAGTCGCACACTACGTTACTATTAGTACTATCATTTTCATCCCTCTTTGTGAGAGTTCACGAGGTCGCCACCACTCCTTGTGAATGTAGACGGTTTCAAAATTCCCCAATCCTGCGGTTTTCAGAAGCATTTCCTTTTGGCAATGATTTTCGAACGGAAGGTCACTAACAAAGCTTCGAAGCACGTCATGACTGTCAACGGCTGACCGGGAAGCCCCAAGACTAATTCGCCCAAGGCAAGAATTTAGGTGCGCGTCCTCCTTACGTGTCGATTCTGTCGATTGCCCCATGCAGACGTCATCATACAGGGCAAAAGAATTGCCCTGAATTGGTTTGTTCTGCCCGGATGTGGGCCTGTGAATTTGCTTAAGGTTCAATATTCATTAATGCTTGCGGCCTGCGCCCGATAGCGACCGATGCTTGCGGCCGCTGGCTGGCAGCGCGCGCGGACGCCGATTCGCTGTCTTTACAGGGTTTTTTGTGAAAAAAACTTACTTGGAGAGGAAAGAGTGTGAAAGACCACAGTCTTCATCACCAGGACTAATCTTAGAGGGTCTCGCGACAGCCGCTTAGACGACGTGGTCAACGTCAACGATCCGCGTCGAGAACGACGAAGTTTGATACCTATTCTTGGAACACCATGAGGGCCTTCTCGCGGCCGACTCCGTTGCAACAACGGTCTCTTTTGTATCTTCTTTTTGAAATCTTGGGTGTTTAAATTGAGCTCGAGTCGGTCGGACGGATCCATTGCTTAACTTTCGGCTCGGCCGAGAAGATAGAAAGTAATGATGCCAAGAAGCGCGTCAGTATGCTTTTGAGGAAATTCTGAAGCCGGGGCTTCACATAACATGCTTACCTTTCGCTCGGTCAAGAAGATAGAAAGTGAGTGATGCCAAAGGCGCGTCAACACTCTTCAAAGAATACTCTGAAGCCGGGACGTCAAGTACCGATACAACCTCCCGCCGACAATGAACTTCGGGCTGGACGGCACAGGGGCCTGATCCGGAGCCCAAGACCTCAAGACTGATGGCCATTTGTTGCGGCTGAAAACTATTTCTACCGGCGCTGAGAAAGTATTAATGGGCTTGTAAGTATTACAACATTCCCCCCTCATCCGGATTCCCTCCTCATTGAGTATAATGAGTCCCTATAGTAACATACATTCACCCTCATCCTCCTCATCCCTGGGCCCCTATACCCCCCCTTTCATCGCCCTCCTCCACCTCATTCTCTTCATCCTTAGATCGCCTCTAACCCCCTCTTCGTCGCCCTCCTCCGCCTCATTCTCCTCATCCCCGTTCCCTTCTAAAACC
>DF237194.1:55899-87316 GCA_000708835.1 Klebsormidium nitens | reverse complement strand
CGGAGGAGGAGGAGGATGCGAAAGAAGATAAAACTTCACATATTTTTATACTTCCGCTGAGAACAACGAACAGAATGATGAATATCATGATGAAAATGAGGCTTTTCATCCAGATGTATAGTGAATTCAGCCAAGACAAGGATGAGGGCTAATGTTGTAAACCTTACAACTCCATTACGACTTCGTGCCGGCGCTTGATATTCCGTATAGTTACTCCGATCTACATCCTTTCGGGGCAACTTTGTAAGTTCCCGGTTCTAGCGTAGAACCTGCTTGTCGACGAGAATGGTGCTTACGCGGCCCAACCTGAACTAAGTCGCTCTGCTGAGAGGCGGGGACATCGCGCAGAGCTCCAAACATTAAGCATATCGCAGACCGAGGCTGGTGAGGAATGAGGCATCCTTTGAGGTTGCAACCAAATCCAACTTCAAAGCTTGAACTGTGCGAGGTAGTCTGTCGGATGCCGGCCAGACGTGTCCGCAGGCGCCAAAGAACGTCCCGCACAATATTTAGCTAGCTTAACCTATGCAGAGGCTTTTGCAAGCGATTTGAGATTTCCTGATGCCTACCAATCACGGTCCTACCAGTTTGAAAGAATTTGAAGGTTTGTTTCTCCGCAGATCGAAGGCTTCTCAGATGGCGGTGGGTGACCGTCTCCGCTAAAGCGATGAACGCAGCCGCGCTTGACGATCCGTTGCAATTCAAAACCACAATCAGGGCACTCATCCGGTTGCTGAATCATCTCGCTACGAGCCACCTTCTGCCACTCGGAATAATTGTTTCACCTTTCACCGGAGACCTTTGTGAGAACATTTGATCCGTTGCCAGAATTTGTGGACTGTGAGGATATTTCTACAGATGTGCTTGCAAAAGTACAAGTTGTTCTGCATTTTTTTCTAAATTTGCGCTCACTACCGGAATTTAAATTTCGTTGACGTTCAGCGCTTGTTGGATACGCCGCCTCGGATCGAAGGTTGGAAGATGGGGACTCGATCTTGACCATTATGCAAATCACGAAATTCTAACTTACTGCAAGAAGGGGACTTCCGAGGCGTTCGTTGATAAGGCACGAAAGACGTGCAGCCGACAATTCACTCTCATCGCTTGTCTTGCGGGAGACTCTCTATAGGACCCGCGAAAGTTTCCTAAACAACGTCCACCGCGGTCACAGGCGGTTAGCTAACCCTGAACCTTTCAGATGCAAAACCGATCTGCCATTGACGAACTATTCACGACGTAATGTCTTGTGGTAGCCGTCAAACTTCCTGCTCAGCATCTGATCTGAAGCCAGTCAGTCAGCTTTGGGACCCGCTGAAGCCTCTTCTTTCACACCTTTTCTTCCCAAATAGGAAACCCATAATTCACTGCAATCAATAGGATTAGTCGATTGGTCTTGTTAGCCTATAGCCTCAGAGATCATAGCAGCATGCCGTCTTTACTCACAGCCTACTCCTTTGCTCGGCAATTGCCGCGAACCACACCTAATTCTGGTGAGATCTAGGTCGGTGGAGCCTTGGCAGAGTCAGCGTGTCCGAGATCTCCCACTGGTCTTAGTACCGACTCCATTGTCTGGGACAGGATTTTGTAAGTCAAAAGCTTTTTCGTCGTAGACAGAAACCTGCGCTTTGACTCATAGGTCCACCGTTACCTTTCTGGCTGAGAGCCCCGCGTACTCTGCCAGCAACTTAAAGCGCCCAATGGTGTTTCTTGATGCAGACTAGATTTAGGGGGTCGCTTTTAGAAGCAACGTAGAATGGTTCTGACAATCTCGACGACCGCTCGCTCATGATCTGATGCCGTTTCGATACATCCTGGCTAATATCTGGTTAAATATTCTTTTTGCAATCGTGAGGACTTCTGAAAATCCAATCTTACGAAGAGACACGTTTCTCATCTTTCTCGCTTTTCTGATCTTCGATCTCGTGCAAGACGTGGTTCTGAGAAGCCCACAAACTTCGAAGTTTCTGCCTTGTACATAATTTGCACATGGTACATACTTTCGCACTAGTCGCCCAATAGGGAGATTTGCGCGTCCGGATTCCTGATCTGGGCTGCTCTTCATTGCCAATATGTCTGACGGCGCAGCCGTGGGGCTGGATTGAAGCCGCGCCGCAATCAGTCCTCGGAGTCACCCAATCGCGAGGGCGACGCGTGCCCTCTTAGGAACCGCCACGAAATCTGCCTGTTTATTTTTCCTTTTTGAGTCCATATTTTAGGAGAACCTCAACGGTTCTCATGTTCTCATGTTCTTATCTGCGTCCGGCTGCTGGCAAGGATACATGGGCAACTTTTGATGCGGCCTAGCATCAAGCAGCAACACGACTAACTTCGGATATTCTGAGGCCACCAGTCATACATTCAAAACGCTTA
This sequence comes from Klebsormidium nitens, assembly GCA_000708835.1. Lineage (NCBI taxonomy): Eukaryota > Viridiplantae > Streptophyta > Klebsormidiophyceae > Klebsormidiales > Klebsormidiaceae > Klebsormidium > Klebsormidium nitens. The sequence goes on along the minus strand of DF237194.1, from coordinate 84,946 downwards.
CCTGCGCCGCCTCAGTCAGCCCTTGACTCGGCACTCGTCTTCGCTTGGACTCTGCCTCGCTCGCGGAGTCTCTTGTAAGCGTTTTGGGAAGAATTATATTGTCCAAGATGTACGGCCTGTAAATGTCGCTCCGGGCGCTTTCTTTCAGATTTTTTGCGGCGGCTACCGTGGGGTGACCCGAAATCTGCTTGATGACTCCAATCAACGTCTGTTTCTGACGAAGCCTGCTTGTCGAATTCGATGCTCATGAGCTTCTTTTGAGGATATAGATATAACTCGATTTGAACAAGATCGTGGTCCTGCAGTTTCAAGCTGGCAGTGAAGATTGAGTCGTGGTCTGATATTCTCCAACATCTCAGGTAGACCTCAGCCTGAAAGCCAGTCGGGCACCCGTTCAAAATTTATGGTGACGCCTGTCTCCATCACACCGTTTCTCCACGGGAAGAAACTTTAGCTCCGTCGAAAATCAGCCTTAAGAAATCTAAGCCCGACAGAGTTTGCAAATATTTCATGCGTCAAAAGGTCCTGCCGTGTCTGCTTTTCGGTCCAAACGGGTCCAATTTGTGCAAGGCAACGGGGCTTGTTATCTTAAAGCATAACTCTGACTGAGTACCGTTTCCTTGCGCATGATTGAACTCGCTTAATCTAGTAGCTGCAAGTTCATTATGAAAGCGTTGCCCGATGCAGAGTAAACTGAGGGCGTCGTTCATCAAGGCAACTTCACGGCTCTGATAAGTTGGACGACGAAGGGCTTCATTCGATGAACCCCACGCTGTTTGCTCAAGATCTAAGGCAACTCGCAATCCATACAAACGGATTCGTTCTGGATGAACGGTGGACCAGTATTGGATGCGCAAGCTCCTCAAACTGGCTCTTTTACCCTCGTCCTTCAGCCTTCCTTAAGTTTGCTCACAGCCATCGATCGCGAAGGTGTTTGCATTCAATGAATGTTCTTACATGCCTCTTCCACTATATTTTCGTGGTCGCTGATCATTAGAAGGTTTCTCAGGACCGCTCACTGTGACACCTAACGTGGGCTGCTTTAAATTCTGTGGTGAAAGCGCCGTGACGTTTCTACCGACCGTGGGGGTGCTTGACCGGTTGCTACCAGCCCCGCGCCGAAGTTTCGGAGTTCAGCTGGCGACACTCCCCTTGTAAGTTTTAATTTGGCGGCGCGAGCTTCTTGGCGCCAATCCGGAAACGCAACGTCCCGAGTCTGCCCGATTGTCCGCTTTCCCAGATTTGTGAAGAAAGGAAATCTTTCAAAGAGTCTCTGCCTGAAAGCCTGAGTGCTGGCGAGAAATGATCGGCACCCCCTGATGCGGCCCAGCATCAAAGCAGAACATAACATGCAACTCTGAAGCCGCCATTGATATAATCTGAAAGCTACTTACGCCGATTACGCGACATTCAGCTTCCTTGTATCTCTTCATTTATCTATCTGCCACCGTACTCGGATGAATTGTCTACAACTGCCCCGTGGCTGCTCAATCTGTATCCTGCATCCGAAATGCGAAACGGTGACTGATCCTGGGGAAAAGCCTTCAGTGTGCGCTCGTGAAGCGCTTGCATGATTCTGCATGATTCTTTCCGAAGGTCATTCGAGGCCCAAAAATCACTTCGATGCTCCGGGGCCATCATGAATACAAATTGTAGACACGTGCTTCTTAAATTTGTCGAGATCGACCAGATGCAGAGCCGCACGTCTTGAAGCTTTGGGGTGTTTTCCAATAACCGCGTCTCGACACCCCATTCGATCGGCGGGCGGCGGTGATAAACATGGGCACATTTTGCCCCTTTACAGCAAGCTCATAACCCGCATTTGAGGCGTAGACCAGATTCGTTTGTCCTGATTCAACTTTTGCATCCATACTTATTCTACGGCATGGCCGCTCATGCAGGCAACTTGTATTGGACTGGTTTGTGAGTTCCTATAGTCCAACTTTGATTCATTCGGCATTCATGATCAGTGCGATCGAAAGGCAACCTTCCAATCATCACAGAGGTATATTGGCACTGGTCGCAAGCCCAATCGATTCGGATATATAGTATACCATTTTGCCGCCATAACGTTCGAAGTAAGCTTACTCAAGGCGTCCATTCTGGCCCCGCGCATAGAGCAAATAGCCATTTACTGGCCCCGTGAGATCACATCTGAAGCCGCTTGGAAGACAATGTACGATTCAGCCATCTTCAGGAATAGAGATGACTTACGAAGTGGAGTCATACTAACGGTGACCGACACAGTCGCCTTCGACAGGAAACAAACTGTTCCATTAAATAATATAGTAGGTACGGACTTGTATTTACTGTTTGAATCGATCTTATAGAACGCACTGGAAACATGTCCGAGTATTATTATATGAAGTGCCAAGCGTCCTGCAAAGAGCTAGCCCCCGAACTACCTTGTCCACGAATCCCGCGAGTAGCTTCGTGTTCAACCCCTGAAACTGTGGAATCTTCGTCCTTCATCTTCTGCTTCAAGGCAGCTTTGTACGTCGCCGTATGTCTCGCGAGCAGAAACTCGAGACCCGAGACGCACGCACTTAGTTGCACCGTCCGGGAGCAGAGCACCAGGGTGTAGATTGCGCCCGGTGATAACCCCTGGGCTTTGGCCGCGGCCACGAGCAGCCGCGCCAAGGGAAGAATCATCGGCGCCGCGGACAGAAGCGCTCTCCAGGAGAACTTCAGGACTTCCCACCGGGGGACGGGCACTCGAAAGGGATCCCCCGAGGGAAGCGGGAGAAGCGCCACCCGGCTAGGAGGCCCATCCACGGCATATGGATAGAGCCACCAAGTGAGAGCAGGACAGATGGCCAACAGGAGGTAGAGGAAGCCTTTGAAGTCCCAGGGGAGGCGGCACTTGGGCAGGCGCTCTTCGGCCGCCCGGTGAAATGTCATCAGAGTGACGCACAGCCCGGGGAGAGCGCTTACAAGGATGGCGACGCACAGGAATGACTCCAACCGGGCTGCCAAAGGGCCGCCGAGGAACGTCGAGTCGCCGGAGCGACCGAGGAGTAGGACGCACAACGGCAGCGGTTGGGGGAGGGAAAGGAAGGCTGCGGAGAGGAAGAGAATCGCTCCCGCATGTAGTTGCGGGTTCGCGCCGAAAACAGCGCACACGCACCACCGGAACGTTACGACTCTGCTCCAGTACAGCCCGAGTGTCACGACCGGCTGCACGAGTCCCACGAGCTGCTGAATAATGCAGTTAAAGAGCAGGGCCAGCGTTCCGAAGAGACCGGTTGAAGTGCCCGGTGGGACACGGGAGTGGGGGGGCGAAGCCGGGGGATCCCACTGGAAGCTATGGGTGACCGAGTTGTAGTAGCAGGGCCGGTTTGCTGTGGGGGCGAAGAGCGCGTGCCAGTCGGGGGGAAGCCCCGGGCTCCGAACCAGGAGTGTGACACCCTCTGTCGTGCCTGGTTCGAATGCTACCAGTCGCAGCGCCTTGGTTCCAAAGTAAACGGCGCACAAATTCAGTAGGACGTGTAGAACGCTGGCCTGAGAAAGGGTCAAGAACGCGGGCTTTAGAGGCGGGAGAAATTTGCACGAAAGGGCCAGAAACCCGACAGCAGAAAGAGCTGCCGTCACGGTCCCCTCAGGACGCTGGACTTCGGGAAGGGGCTGTTGCCTAGGGGAGAAACTGGAAAAATTCGTGGGCGGCTCTTCTGAGCTAGTTTCCCCGAGGCCCGTCTCCCCATCTCTGAATTTCCTCTTTCCAGCCTTGAAGTTGGAATTCAGCTGTTTGGAGTTCCCTGCACCAGCTTCTTTGGCGCAGCTTGTTTTCAATGCCTTTCCCCGATAACAGTTGCTCGTTCTGGCGACAGAAAATGACCTTCGTGCATCATTTCCCCAGCCCATCAACGGCAGAGCCTCCGCGACTACACCCAAAGCCGACTGTAATCTGTGGAACGGGCTAGCTGCTGAGCAGCTTAATAGACGTGACGGCTGCTTTTGGAAAGAAGCAATATCGCCCACGTACGGCATTCTGCCTGAAGGAAAAGTTGGAGACGGCCGAATACAGGCCCTCTCAACGCTGTTCAAGTCAGTCATCCGCTTTCTGGGCGCTGCAAGATGCTGAAGCCTTGTCCCCAACCTCTGATAATAAGAAGGTGCCGTCAGCATCTTGCCACTTCTTTTCTGGAAGAATGCAAAGGGCATAGTCACAGGAGCGCAACGTTCAGGAGTCAAGATGCCGCGCACTGCCGCTGTCCCGCGTCCAAACACTAGTGGCGTTGCTGTTATGCTTGACGCCATCCTTGTAGCTGCTCTCGGCCACGATATGTGTCCTCCAAACGTCGGACAAGAAATGCCCGCAACAAACCCAGAGTGGTCTTGTCTAGTAATGAAAGAGCCAGTGCGGTCGCGTATCCGTTTTCCCCTCATTCGCTCCGGACAATACGCGCAGCAATACCAGCATGATGCGACAAATGGACTTGACGTGACGGCAGAGATGACGGACAACGAAGCTTGTGCCAAGTTGGGGCCTCCGTTGAGGTGACGTCCCAATTGGTCGAACACGGACCAATGCCGCCTTGCGTGCACTGACGTCGCGCGGCGCTGGTGCAGACTCGATAATGAAAGCAACGTAAGGGCTATGATACTGACCGGAACGGGTTGGGGCTTGGCTTGAGGAGCTAGCCCCAAACACGCTGACACGCTACCGTCAAATGTTCTGATGCCCGGCACTCGATCCACGTACATCCACATAATTCGAAAAGCTCAGGATTATATTTACAAGGCAATCATAGATACTCTGGCTCCATAAAAGAATTCTTTTCTTGTCTTTAGCGCTTGGCCCCGCTCTCAGGTGTACCCCAGCCGTCGAATGTTTTGACTTCCTCATGCTTGCCCCGCAAGCGCTTGAAGCATACTTGCCCAATTGCCTCCGAAGATTCGTTTCGCCTTAGGTCCGCCCTAGTTCTCGAAGTGGGCTGCTTCTTCTCCGAAAAGCCTGTTAGCGGTCTTGAGATTGAAGCCGTTGCGGTTGTGGCGATCCGCGGCCGCGCCCCAGCCAATCTCCTCGCCCGTGCCTCATCTGGCGGCTCTTCGGGAATTCAACGGGGCTTGTTAACATAAAGAACTTCGACTGATAGCTCGCCGTTATTTTGCCAAGGATTCCCCGTAATCTGGCAGGAAGATCGATACTTAGAGCAATTCCGGATGCAAATGAGACGGAAAAGGCTCATTGACGAAGTAAATGTCACGGCTCTTAAGGACTGGACGACGTGGGGTCTGCGTTGGCTCGAAAGCCCCCACTTAGCTTGTGTCCCCCACTCTGATGCTACTCGTTGGTCGTACGTACACTTTTTTAATCCAGCCGTCCATGCGGGCGACCCTAGCTTGTGGATACCGCAATCAAGTTTCGTGACTTTTTCCAACCTTCGCGCAAGTTCAGCGTTGCTGATCTAAGTAATATTGCCCCTGAGTCTTCGGAGGTTTTGCCTTCCACGGAGTTTTTGTTGTGCCGTCCTTGATGCTGTTGTCATCTTTGCCCACCAGAAAGACTTGCCCTTACAATCAACGTGGGCTGCTTGTTCTGGCTCTGAACGTCGCTGTCGAGGTCCTTGAAAGCAATCATGAGCTTTTGCGGTAATGGGGGCTCGCGGCCGCGCCGCGACCGGTCCCTCTTCGCCTGGCGGCACATGATCGAGACAGCGAACGTGCCGCGCAGCCTCTTGCTACGAAACACCACGGTGTTTTCCCATGCTGTTCACATTTTCGGGATCGATTCAGAAGGAGACGTTCCAGACAGATGTGATGTATTCTTGCTGGCGAGGATAGACTAGCAACCCTGATGCCGCCCAGCATCATGGAGTGGTGGGACCTTTCAAAAGTTGAAGCCGAAAGTGAAGCATCAAAAAGCTCACTTGCGCCCCTTCACTGATCAGCACTCCTATCAACACTCGTTTTTGCTAGACTCGACTAGTTTCAAAAATTAAGGTTGGGCTGCTTGAACTGCCGTCTCCTTGGAATAAGGAAACAAGCTTTTCCCCTGGGATCGAAGATGTGGATGGATACGACGAGTTGAACCAGGCCTTCAGTGGGCGCCTGCGAGGCGCTTGCAGGGTTCTCTTTATAGGCGTTGTATTCAGCTCTTAGTACTCCGTATGACATTACTTCGGTTTTCCCTCACTCGTCTCGCCTTCCAGAGTGTCTTTCAGAATTGCGTGTAAGAGCCCAGCTCTGCCTTGAAATCAAATTTGTGGCCTGACAGTGCTTCTGCGCTCGAACTCAGATTATCGCCGGGCTAAGAAGCTTCGAACGTGCAGCACTGCAATCAGGCACCAAACATGTAAAGCAGCGCTGGCAAGGAAGGAGGAGCACTTTGAAGTTGCAACCAAATCAAACTTCAGATGCTGTTCTTCGATTGATGCTGGCCAGCTGCCGATGAGTAAGACGATCCCGCAAGCACTTCCGGAACTCCCCGCACACTCATCAGCTTTCCGGAAACCGAGCTCTTGCACGAAACCTTTCTGGTGCCAAGCAACGGCTTCAGTATATACGTTCAAAAAACTTAGTAGGCTTAATTTCTGCAGCCCTCCTTTTCTGCGCTTGCTGACATTTTGTTTCGAAGCAGTTAACGCAAGCATCATCGAACGACCAAAGCTTCACGCTCAAACTTCTCGACCATCTAGTTTGCGCACAGCATCTGGCATAGAGCTTCGATCCTGCTCCTAAAGACCATGGATGTTCATAAGAACCTGCATTTGCCCCACTCAGAAGACCCCCCGGAGCCAAGCTTCTCCCGAGCAACCTGCCAGTCTTAGTGTCATCTGATCTTGACTAACTTCACTCAACAACAGACCCACTAAGTTAGTCCTAAAATTTTCACTAAAACTGGCAGCTTGCTCGGAAGAAGCTGCAAAGGCTGCTCGATTATGCTTTGAGCAATGAAGTTATTCTGCCGCTTTAAAGTACTGGCTTCGCGTTTTTGGGTTGACAAATTAGTCAGCACGCACAAAAGCTGCCTGATCATGAGGATATCCTTGATCGCTACACGAATCCACCTTTTGGCTCTCCGGATAAACCTCACTATTCGCTGGGCGCTTTCAGGTGGATTCATAGCCTGCAATCCAACCCGTTTCTGATTGCTTGCCATACAATCCGCATCTTTCTCGTACACGACTGAGATTTGTAAGGTCGTGATGCTTGATTGTTATCTTGGCACCCGCGGATTTTCTGGTCAGAGTGAGTGGGAGGGATTTCTGCGGTCTTATCTCGGCAGATCTCGAGGCAGAATAGACGCATCACTCTGTTTCGATGTGCGTGGACTCCATTAATACACGCGAAGTCTGCTTGATGAACCTTCTGGATGTTCGTTTCTCAATAGTATAAATATAGATTTTTTCGAACGTGACCTGAATTGGTCCCGATGAAGCTGGCGGAGATGAATATTTGATTTTCGAAATACCAGAAATTGTCAGGCCGTGTTCCAACAGTGTCAAAGCCATTTGTGCAGACATACTACCCTGAATTGACGGCACCCACCGATTTCTTTTCCGCGGAGAGAAGGTTTTCCCTTCGCTCATCAGATGTGAAGCAGCCGTTGGTCATGACTTGTGACAGTGTCAGGACCTTCAGAGCATGCCGCTTTCACTTGATCATAGCCTGTCTCTTTGTTATCCCAGTGGGAATTCAATGTGGCTCTATCCAGTGTCGAGTCCGAAGAACCTGGCAGGGTCACGGCAGGTACTGGATCTCCCCGCTTTGCATACTTCCGTTCATTGAACCGGACACTTTTTGGACAGTCAATGAAGCTTGTTCAAATTCGCAACGGGACTTTGACTGGAGTCGCCTCCACTTTGTCCAAGGGGCCCGCGTATCCGGCGGAACGCTCAATCCGTTTGATTTCCCGCTGCGAAAGGGGATTAGTATTTCTGTGGCTATGATAGAACGCGAACTGAGCGACGTGGGTGCTGACTCGAATCCGGGCCCAGGAGGCATATCAAGCGGGTTCTGATGCCAACAAGCTGACATTGTTCCACACTTCCGTAGTTGATGCTTTATTTCCTTTCCTCGTTTGCTATATTTTCACCCTTAAGATTTTACGATAACTTACTCATGTGTTAGAGAATTCGTCTTCGACTGTCATGACGCGTTTGGTTTGGCAGTCTCTGCCACACTCATTTATTCCATTCACGGGCGGATCCCTCCGAACCCAGAAAGAGAACTCCCGTGAGGATCAAGCAATGCGTCATGCTTTTCGCAAACACTTGTTGCAGTCCATCTGCAGGTTTGATAGTTGCCCTAGAGTCCACACATAAGGATGCGCGGCCCAAAATTTGCACCCGGATTACTTTGCCTGTACAATCTGGTTTCAAGGAGAGAGGTGCAGAGCAAAAGCTGCGTCGCCTGAAACTTCATGAAGCCTTATGAATCCATCCGGCGCTTCGAGTTCTTCTTAACATGGCGCTCTTTTAAGATGCCCCACATAAGCCGTTCGAAAATCCTCTTCCAAGACACTTACATCCAACCAGTAATGCATTCACAGATTCTGCACGTTCCGGGCCAACACACGCCAAACATTCAAGTGGGCTGCATCCTTACCGGCCGGAAGCGCTGCAGCAGTCCTTGGGACGGCGCTTTTGCGGTCGTCGGGGCTCTCAATTCTGCAGCGAGCAGCTCCGCTTGCCTGACCAGGTTTTGAAAGTCGGCGGCACCTCGATTCTCAGCTCTTGACCCCGCTTTCGCCTCTGTTTTAATGGAATTTCCACATTCTCAGTTCTACTTTGTCCTTTTCTCGAAGCTCCTCGGAATTCAAGGACTTCCACTCGTTCTGTTTCTGAATCATGTTAGCGTTGGGTTGATGGCGAGGATAAGTGGGTACCCCCTGATGCTGTCCAGCATCACAAAGACACTCGATGGTCGCTTTACCTCTGGAGCCGCCTTCAAAGCATTCAAGAAAGTCTACGTGCGCCGCTCCAATTAACCCGCCCCTCCACTCTTGCCTTCACTGTAGCATTCCATAACGTACTTCAACTCTGTATTCAGGGCGGGGACTGATTCGATCGGCACTTCTTTGAGCACATCAACCGTCAACATTTCCAGTTTGGTGAAGCCCCCTAGCGGGCACAGGCAACGCCCCCGGCGCCGCTTTCAAGATGGTTTACGACTGTCGGATCATGTCTTAAAATGGGCGCTTGCGAGAACCGTTTTCCTGGACTGTCAAGGCCAGGATTATATTGATATCGTGCCAGAAATACTAAATCCCAACCACGTGCTCATAGGCATTGTCCACCTCTCGAAACGCCGAACGTCAAAAAGCTGACGGGAAAAGTGAATTTTGCGCTACTCATGAAAAGGATATTGATTTAGGGCCTTCGGCGGGCCGGCGATGATTAGTAGGGCTCATGTCGCGCTTTCACGGCAAGCACCCCCAACAGCAATCTATTCTGAGCTGGTACCGCAACTGTGAACATACTCGGTCAGAGTTCATATTCACATCGATGCTGTTGATAATGAGACGCTGACAGAAAGTAGTTTCGACTGAACCGAAGCAGGTAGTACAGTATAGTTTGATGCTTAGAGTCTTCTTCGACTTTTCTGGACAAGCTTCGCATGGGCTCTACATTTCAGGAACCTTTACTAGACGCGTTTTTAGAGTGATACGGTTGTGTCTTCCAGATCTTGATGGCTTCAGTGCTGATCTTACCTACTCTCGGCTTGCCTCCAACTGAAAGCCTTCGTTTGGTACAAGCAAAGTTTTGAAGCAGAGCATTGTAACCTCCGTGCAAAAGTCCACGAGGCTCGTTCCAAAGAATTGCTGCACTTCGCATGCTAGAAGATGAAAAGTTCAGTCCGTGCTGAGATGAAAAAGGCGAAGTTTGAAAGTGGCAATGATGACAAAGTCACGTAGTACTGGCGTGCTCAAAGCATGTCAACTTTTGCTACTTTTCCAAAAAACGCCCGCGTGATCCTGTTGCTATCAGCATTTGAAGTCGTAGCTAGCGTCTGGTGGGTCTTGGTCATGCTTGTGGAGCCCAATCGCCTACTGGTTAACTTTCAGGTACCCTCCTTCTATCCAGCTTCGGTATCAGAACGCAGATCAGGTGCTGATTTTTTTTATAGCGGTTTCTTGCCCTGCCCCCTCTTTCTTCTGCACGGAAGAGATTCACACTTGTGTCTTTTCATCGATGCTTTTGCACGCCGAGAGCTTCTCAAAGCGACGATGATCCTTACCGCGTAGGTATGATTTGAGAGCGTTTCTCACACCGTGGCTTCCCTGACAATGGAGACTGTCGCTTACTACTCAAAACTGACGCTTTTGTTACCCTGGGCCGGCCATTCTCTCTGCTAACTTAGCGGTTGTTCCAACCACGCTGATCCTCCAGAAATTATTTCGCCCCGGGTCAGACGAAAAACCCGAACTTTAAGGACCCAGCGGAGCAGTTCTGACGAGGAGTGGTAGACGTGGCAATGATCAAAGAAACCGCTTGCATGCGGATTCCCTCCGCAGATCGTGCAAGGGAGTACCTTGATGCCATTGTTGTTCTTTGCGAAAGGGCCTTATTGCAGAGTTTAAGCATGACGTAGCCCCGTTTCACTCGCCATTAAGGCTGCGAGTCAGTGTGGCATATGTGCATTACCGTCGTACAATCGTCATCGGAGTGAACAAGGTTGGCGCATACCGATCAGTGCCGGCGTCCGAACCTGCTTCTCTTTCAGGTGGGTCAGACTGCAACGTTGTGAGGCAAATCGTCCTCCCAGAATGTGCATGTCATAGTATTGGTTCTCTTGCATCAGGCTTGCATCAGATTCGCAGAATGAAAGATTCAAGACCCGTGACGCGGCAAAGGTCTGAATCGCAGCGGTCGGCTGGACAGTTAGTAGAAAGCTGGTGTGAGAACGTGGGTTTCGAGGATGAAATCTAGGAACTGAAAATTACTGTGCGCGCAGATTGAAAGGCGAGTAGTCACCTGTGGGTACCTGCTAGAGTAAAGGCAGTTTTAAAAGAATGCAGGCAAGCTTGCAGCCAAGGGGCGAGCCTAAAGCGTTGGTATTTTTTCAAAGACAAAGCTTGCAGATTTGCTGTGGACCGTTTGAAATGTCATCGTGATGATTAGCTTCAACATGTGGTGTGCGGCTTGCACGAGATTTAGCTTGACCGGAAGCCGGACGACCTTGTCGTGCCCGTAGGAGAGAAGTTGAGATCGACACGGTCCGCAGATGACACATGTGATGGACATGAGAGTACTGAAAGACGAGTTCCTGTTTGCAGGTCCTTCGAAAAACGATCCATGGGAATCAGGACGCAAGTCCAATCAAACACAGATCAGTAAACGAGCATGCAACGATCTCGTTGGCGGATTAGCAGCCAAGCTGATCGAAGCAATAGTCAGTGGTACAGAAGGAGAAGCATAGGCAACCAAGACTTTTCTCCTAGGACCCATGACAATTTTCACCTCGAATTGGACTGGCTACCTCAAATCTAGCCCTCAGTGCGTACTAAACTAGGTACTGGATTTAAGGGATGGCAGTCTAATCCAATCATACTAACACGAGTGCATTCATGTGATGGTCCTAAATGTTCTCATCAAGCTCGGTGTGCTTCCGTATCTGCATGATACTAGCTGCCATCTACACACGATTGGCCCCAAGTGACGCGGCCCGTGACATCATGACGGGCTGTCCGCATTATTGCTGAACATGTACTATATACAGAGGTGTATTTGGTAGCACAACTTAACTTGTGTCCGGTTGTGTCCAAAGCCGCATGACGGCCGCCCGCCCGCTCCCGCCGATTACCGCAGCGCCAGCTGGGCTGCCGCAGTCGTACCGCATGAGTCCGCGCCACTGCCAAAAACGTTACGTACATAATCACTTTGCGTGACGATTATTTGCCGTTGGTTCCATGCAGAGTGCATCATGGAGAGCATTTATACTGGTACATGCATGCGACAAGCTGAAACGCCTCGACGTTCATAAGCATCGTACATATATATGTAGAGGGCCGCCACGGAACGTACGCGGTGATCAATATTCTTACATACCGTACTATTCAATTGCTGACGGCACATATAGCTCGCTAGCTATCAAACATCCATGGCTGCATGCAGGCCCCGCGGCTTATAATATGTTAGTACCATAATGAAGCCCGCGGCCGGGCCAGGCTTGCAGCAGGCTGCTGACACTGATGAACTAGCATGGTGTAATTGTGCGATCATAGCAGTATTGGACTCGGTGAGTTTCAATATCCTCAAGCCCTGAGCCGCTCATGCATGTCAATGCGTTGTCGATCCTATATAATTGGACTAGAAACTAAACTCATCCGTTTGAGATGTGTTATCACGCCCGCAATTAACCTCTCCGACAGTCCAGAAACAAACCAACCGTAGTCCTCTCATAAAGTACATAAGTTCATCTCAAATTTCTTGTTGTCCTACGAACAAACATCAACTGATGTAGTTTAACACTCTCTATGCTACAGAGGGAACCGAACACGAGTAGGTCACGTATTTCGCACTGTTAATCAGCACAACAACAAAGATCTGTCCTAGGCCCTTGCTCGTGGACGCGCCCTTCTTGGGCTCAAACGTCGACCTCTCCCACCCTACCTGAGGAACCATCACAGACACGACTACGCTGCTCGACGCGTTCTTGCAGCCAAAGGCACCTTCCTCGCAACGCTCCGGCTGCTTCTCGTCCTCGAACTCGGCCTTCGCATCAAACTGGCTGCGGGTGCCGTTGACCGGCGGCATGGGGACCGCATCCGGGTTCTTGGGCTTCCACTTCCGACCCATTCCCCGTAGACTCGCCGTCTGATTCTGTTTCTGCACCCCCTCTTTCGCCTCCGCTCCTTCCAACGACTGCTCCCGAGCGACCGCTAGCGCGGCCTCCTCCGCAGCTGCGCGTGCTTCCCGACCCGAGCCCCCGTTTACGACGGCCGGGTCCGCAAACTGAAACAGCTCCGTACACATTGCCGAGCTAAGAAACGGGGCCCCGCTGAACGACCACATGTTGCTCGTCTGCCGCTCAGGATACCGGTCGAAGCCTGAACCCTCGTCTGCAAGAGCTGCCCCAGCGGCCGGCAGAGCCGCGTGGCGGGTCGTTTCGGCACGCCCCGCAAGCGCGAGCGTCGCGATCCCCTTCAGCCGCTCGTGCTCCTGTGACGTCATCAGCGACGTGGCGCTCTTTCGGAGGGCCACGTCAGCCACGATCCGCCCTGCCGCGCGCCGCGCCTCGACGACTACTGCGTTTCGGATCCAGTCCCCACGTTCTGGCACAATCCCCGAAACTACCCCCGAAACTTGCGAACGGTCGCCCTCGACTTTCCCCGACCTGTCTCTGCTAAGCACCCAGGGCTGCGAACCGGGCGCATCGTTCCCCCGGGGCGGCACAGAGAACGGGCTGCTTGCGTTCACCAGCTGCTGCCAAACCAGGCTCGAGTTGACGAGCGTGCTTCCAACTCCCTCCCCTGTAGTTCCGTTCATTGCCATCCCGTGCGCCACCTCCGAACCCCCCCTGCCATGGCCCTTACCTGCCCCCCCCGCTCCAACACTTCCGTTCCCCTCTGGCAGGCTCATCAAAACCCGTCCTCCAGCCTTCAATCCCGGCACGCCAAAACCCTCAAACCCTGCGGGCTGCACAGCCGTGCCAGTTGTCAACTCGGAGGTGTGCCAGCTGGCGGGGGCGATGACCATGGCAAAACAGAAGAGCGCCATCGCGCTTATACCGGCGGCAGCCTTTCCGGGCAGCTTCATGCGCTTCGAAGCTGGCTGCTTGGTACCGTCGGGGGCGTCCTTGGCTTTGCTCTTGGCCGACGTGCCGCGCTTAGTGGTCGCCTTCTTGGCAGATGCGGCACTGCAGGCAAGGTAAAAAGAAGGGTTCAGCAACTCAAAGCAATCTAGCTAGCAGCTTGAGAGGACTTTTGAGTATCATCCCTCCCAATCACTACGCTTGGGCTTCTGAAAGACTCGTCCTCGGACTTCAAACGATACAGCATAATCAAGGATACACTTGTGGGCGTTTGTGTCTCTTCTGAGACTGCTGAATAGAGATATACAAGACTCTTTCTGGCCCTTCCATCTGTATGGCTGTGCCGCTTTTTGCAACGAGTGCATGAGATGCTTAACTCTTAATCTATAGTGGCCGCTGTATCTGGCAGGGCCATTGATCTGGTGCTTTGACAATTGCCTGAAGACCACACTTGCGCATATTGGTGCAAGTAACAGTTAATGAGTTGCATAGGTGCGCTTACTTTGTAACATGCCCCACACGGTATCCTATTGTACTGCTTGCAGCTGGCAGTAGCAGCAGTGAGACCAAGTCAATGAAGCCCTACCTGATGAGAACGGGCTTGTTTGACCGTCTCAATGCCTGTCACTTAATGGAACATTCTTACCTCTGCACAGACAGTCGCGGAATAGGCACAGGCGGCGCATACCCCGGCCTCATAACCCCAGGGTAGCCGCCATAAGCTATCGGCCCCGGCGCTGGATATAAGGGCCGCATTCCAGGCACGGTCTGAGCCATGTAGGGGGGACCGACTGCGGGGAGTGGGGGCGCAGTTCCGGGGGGCAGGTAGAACGCTAGCTGGTGACGGAGACTAGCGTTCTCAGCGCTGAGGTGTGCAATTGTGGTGTTGAGCTCGGAGACTGTGGTGGAGAGGGAGCGGATACGGGAGGCCATCTCTTCCATGTATGCCTGCAGAAACAGTTGAGATTGATTATCACAGTCTGGGATCGCACTTCAGGATTTGGTTTGTGTGATTTGAAAGGACAGATGGATTTGTACAGATGCACAAAGACAACAGGCGATTGCTGCCTGAAGAGCTTGCCAGTCAGAAGAAAACATCAGGGTGCAGTTCCAAGATGCTTCAATCATTACTTGACCAACCAGAAAGAGCAATGGCACACTGGAAGGCTCGCTAGAATCACAGACGAGTTTACTTTCGTTTGCTAACAGTGCAAAAGCTAGAAAGCAGGTCATGCTCTTGGTAAACCAGGTGCGAAATAATCAAAAGTAAAGGCAGGTTCACACGCTCTCTCGAAGAGCAGCAGTAAGCATTGTACTGTTCTGATCCCTGTCGAATGCTGATGTCCACATGTTTTCTTTACATGAATGATGCCTGGACTCCTAAGTAGAAGCCCTGGGGAAGCTGTGCTAGCTGCGACAGGGTGTTACACCAGAACGCTTGACTGCTTGTCTGCCGATTTTCAGAGGTGCATAATGCATGTTCTAAGGTGTGAATGATGCCTTCAATCACACACAACCTCTGTCCCAAAGCTTGCTAAAAGCTGGATACTACCCAGAACTGAAGATACCTGCCTCTGGAACTATCTGACTACTTTGAAATCAAACAGCAGCAGAACCGCAAGTCAGCAATCCCTTTCTCCAGAACCAGCACTCCCTCTCTGCAAGCAAGAAGAAAGCTCAAACGGCCTACCTTCTTTCTTTGCCGGCTCAGCTGCGCAGACTCCCTGTTCCGCATGAGCCTCTCCTGTAGCTTTTCGACATCCCCTTGCTCCACGACAGGCCGATTTCCTGCGCAGTTATCACTGTCGCTGTCACTCTCTTTCTCTGTCTTCACCCCCAGTGGCCGCTTGACTGCGCTACTTAAAGGCGCATCCCCAGAGCTGGAGGCAGGGCTCCCCCCAGAGGACTCCGCTTTGCCCTTATCCTCTGAGTTGCTGGAGTTCGCCTGACTGCTCTCTCCACTCTCCTGGACCTTGTTACTCTCTTGGGACTCCTGCACATCGATCCTGCACGCGCCAGTCTCGTCTCCACGTGCATCATGCATCTCGAAGGCAGCCCTTGGACTGGCGGCAAGCACCTGCAGCATCCCATCCAGATCTGGCCCCTCACAACGCAAGCCCCAGGAATCATCCAGGTTCGGGAACGGGTCTGCCAAAGCCGCTTCATCTAAAGAGGAGGACAGAGGGGTGGCCCAGGGCGCTGCGAAAAGATTGAAGTCCAGGCTGCAGGGAAGCTCTTCTAGAGCAGTTTCTGCACCATGTGACTGCAGGAGCTCTTCCATCCATTCCCCATCGCCGTCTGCTCCCACAAGGCCAGCCTCCGGGTCCTCCTTTACCTGTGCTGCCATGTGTGGCATCATAATCATTCAAGTACCAGAATGTAAGCGACAGGTTACCTAGGGTTCCGAAAGAAGCGATGCTGAAAAAGCGTGACGATTAGACCTTCCACAAAGAAGCTCGACCTGCTCAAAGTACCTCTCAAGCAATGCGCCAAGTTCGCAAGTCTTCAGAAGCGGCCTGCTGCCTCGCACCAGCAGGTAAAGTAGGGCCTACAGAGGTCCTGTTCCACAAGCAGGACAACCCATCCCACGTCTGCCTTTACGGTCACCTCAAAGTTCAAAGGACCAACATGCGTTTCATTGCTAATGCCAATGCCGGCGCCCTCCCTTCTTCTGAATCTCAATCATGGAGTTTTTGAGCAGTCGCGCACCATTCCAGGTTTCTAGAATCTGGTTCTGGTTGTCCAAATCCGCTTCTTGCTGACCAGTCACCAGAGACGCACCCGGTAGGGAGGGCAAGGGCTCGCGAGCTTTACCTGCATGGCAGCATGGGCCTCAGCACCGCACAATAATGAGGTGCCCGGTAGGACATTTCTATACAGCGGCTTTCGCTTTGGTCGGTCGCGTGCCCCCATCACGAGTGCATTTGGCAGGGGCCACAAAGAGGAGCGTATGCACGGCTTTGCCTGTGCTCAGCTGCTGTCACAATCTGGAGCAAGAAATGGGCGGATTGGACCAAGGGGGATCACTGATCTCCGCTGACTTTTGAAGCCTGTGGCGGCCTCTTCATCAGTGGCTCTTTACACCACCTTTTTGAAGCTGCGCTCGGCAGCCTGGGCGCGGCCCTGTCCACAATAAACTCTCACCACTAGTATTTAGTCGTTTGCCAGCATTGCATCTGCACAAAGTCAACATCAGGAGGCAAATTAGACCTCTGTCGGTGTTAGGACCAAGGAAGGTTGGCATAGCTCTCGATGGCCTTTTGAGCATCGGCAACGAATAGCAGATTGGTCTCAGAGTTGCGCCGGTGGCAGCAGAGCAAGAGACTGATGAGTAAGGGTTTATTCTTTTCTACTGTTGGTCACACCTTTCGAACTAATAGTTGGGAAAGGGGCTGCAGGCGCTCTGGTTTTCCCATGTGAGTCTGATTCCTGACAAGCTGTCATCGTTAGTTGCGTTTGTAGTACAGTCATTCTGGGGCAGTTGAAACCTGAGCGGGAATGGCCGGTTTCATCAGGGCCTTCTTGGGAACACTCGCCGCAGGTTTCATCTTTCAAAACCCGACTGTGTTGTGCTTTGCGGCGGGGACCGTAACTGGCGTTTACCTGGGGCAGAGGTATGAGCTGCCAGACATCGGAGCCACTGTTCAGAGGTAAGTCGCCATCCCCTTCTGCCTATGCTGCCCTCAACGTTGCGTCAAGAGGATCTTAACCTGGCAAAATTCTCATGTAATGTTAGATTTCGAAAAGGTGATTACTTTTGTTAAAGGAACTCAACGATGTTGCTAAAGATTTGAGCAGATTCGTTGAAGGTTTTTGCAATCAAGATATGAGTGTGTATGTTTCTAGCGTGGCAGCTTCGAAAGATTCCGAAATGGCCTTCCGTGACTCCTCCCACCTTTCGTCGAGTCTGCTTGATGAGTTGTTTGCTTTGTGCATGTTTCATTCATGGGGCCATGCAGGCCATACCACCATCTGAATCAAGGGAATTCTATGTTTTGGGATTCGAACAAGGATTCAAGGTTGTTTCTTTCAGATTGATGATTTGTCAAGCAACAAACAACCACTACGTGTTCTTGATTCAGAACAGGTGCACTATCTGAGATTTGGGGGTAGTTTCTTGCAAGTTCCCTGAGTGCCAAAGGTGGTTCGGAGTCTGACGTCAAGTCCACCGCTTTCACTGTTTGAAGATAGATGTCACGACTTTCTGAGTTTTCGTTGCAGGGGGATGGACTACTGGAAAGAGGTAGAACACGAACTTAAGAAACCCAAATCGGATGGGCCCCGATAAAAATCAAAGTATTCGTCCATTATTGGGTCAGCATTCATTGCCCACAACCATCTAGCGAGATGCTCGTAGGGCCTGTCCAGGTGTCATAGAGCAACAGGTGTCCAGGCTCGATATCTGTGGTCCTTTGTTTGGGATGCCTCCTCAGACTCTGCACGCGTTGATAAGTCGAGCCCTCAGGCTTAGCATACACTGTTGCATGCCCCTGTTCAAGTTGACATTTTTTTATTGTGCCTGCTGACGGGTATGATTACTGTCAGACCGTCTGCGAGCTAAGACGGTTCGATCAATATATGCATTGTATGAGCCACTGAAAGAAGCATATGGTAGACTGAATGCATACGGTTCTGAGCGCCAGACGTTGCTTGAGCAGGGGCCGGGCTGCCGCTGTTCACTGAAGTGCTGTGTCCAAGTTTGTCGTGCTATCTGCAGCCGCCGGTAGCTCAGCCTGGCCCTATTCACTAATGCTCCATACCAGATTGACTTTTGAAATATACACAGTTATGCCCAACTAGCCTTAGCCAAATTGACCTAGACTGAGAACAGCAGAAAATTTGCTCCAAGTATGCCACCCGCCACGGTTGCGCCGTTAGTACATATAGCTAGGAACTCATAGGGTATCTCACGATGCCAGGTCACTGAACCAAGCATGCAGACATTATATCGAATTGAACTGAATCGTTTGCACATGCAAACGATCGTCGATCATGCAAACGTTACTTTGACGGTTGTCTTGCACATGATCATGATATCCCAGATCATTGCGCTCAAATGGCAGATCAACTCGGACTCACTCGATCTCAGAACTACGGTACTGCGTAGTTCGCAGACGGTCATTGAACGTGGTATAGCTACTGAGGACCACATGGGCACGCAAATAGGTGCATGAAATTACACGAAGCACTCAACACCGATTTGAGATCGGCCGTGCATGCTTTATTACTAGGCACATATTGAAAGCCTGAGGAGGTGAAATGAGACTGGCACCGCCAGAAGAATTTCAAACGTGCAAGGATATCCGCAGTCTGCTGCTCTGTCCAAAACGAGTGACGGCAATTCCTTGCTCGAACAATTCGAAAGCCGAACAGTGCGGATTGTCTATGTGCCTTGATCTGCTGCTAGGTTGATCTCTGCTCTTACCCTTGCCGCTCAAAGTCAAGAGAGACTCATCTGATCCAAACCCCAAAATCCACCGCTTGTTGATTACAGGCCCCCAAAGCGAATCACAATGGGGCTGATTTTCATACATTGGCATGCCTGCTGTGAGTCAAGTAACACGCAGTACATTTAGTTGCGACCCTTGATCCTCGAAAGCTCGCCCCAGGCAACCTCGGCCGGGCCGCGTGTTAAGTACGACCTCAACATTGGACCACCTAATTGTTTCTCATCGACTGATCGACCTGGTGTGGACTCACCATCTGTCCGCTGACGACCGTTCGATGCTTCAAGCTCCCCACCTTTAACAATCAACAACCTCCTTCCATGCCACTTACGCCCAATCGTGCGCCCACTCCACCTCGATCGGCTCTCTCGATCTGCCACGTGTCGCAAGCCTAGGCCCATTCCCCCTCAAGCAGCGGCTTCCGCACCTTCTCTAGTTCCTCGTCCAGTTTTAGCGTCCGCACCAGGTCACTGCTTTCGAGGCCCTCGTGCTCTTTTGGTATCTCGATCCCGAGCTCGTGTTCGACGTCGTCGGTTGCCGAAATGAGGATGAATTCGCAGCCGGGGTAATCTAGAAAGTCAGGCGGGTCCACTGAAGAAGGGAAAAAGAAGAAACGACTTTTCGTTACTTGAAAGCAATTGAAGCTGATGCACTTAACCACGTTAGAAAAACGTCAACGGATGGAAGGGCCAGCACTTCCCAGTTTTTGCCCCCGAGTCGTCAAGATTGTGGTCGGGGGAATCTGGCTCAGCAGGGTTCAAGTAACGCAAAACAGACTCTCTTCGAGTATCGGCGGATTCAGGACTCATTTGAACTGCCTTCAAGCCGCCTGTGACCGAATTGGCTGAAGCCGATCATCCTTTTGCGTCAAGCGGCTAGGTTTGGAAAGTATTGCACTTTGCACTGGATAATACCTGGAATGGTGCAGGGTTCTTTGACAAGACAAGCTAAATACATTCGTTCCCTAGATTGGATACGCAGAACCGGAACCTTGCAAGAAAACCAATTTGTCGAGATGCAACTCCGAGGCTCAAAAATAAGACAAGCAAACGCACCCTAATTGACAGGCGCGGCTTTGAGATCACGAAACACGATGAACTGGCGCGAAGATCGACGACCTTCGACGGTCCCGAAGCAACGAGAACTCAAGGAATGCGAGTGTGGGCAAGAAAATAGACGTCAGACTTTTGTCCGCAATCACCGCTATTTTGCTCCGGAATACTCGTTACATCAAAGTCATTGTATTCTCTTTCCAACATCGACGTAAACAATTGCTCCAGGAAAACTCCAGGACGAAACGACTCCAGAAGGTACAGAGCTTTTAGGGGCCCGGAGCCTGCGCGAGCGGCCGTCTATTCACCTCGACGGCAAAAGGGTTGTTTAAAACCCCTCTCGAATACTCTGCAACATTCATGGGGAGATTCGGAAAGTCTGCCTACAGCTATTACATCTCAATTGAATTATGGCAAGACTTCAGTAAATGTATGGGGGCGGGAAACACGATTCGGGACGAAGCGCCGGCCGTGGAAAACCCGCTTGAGGTTGTCGGGGAAGTCCGGTTTCAATGTTCAAGTTTCCGCAACATTTGTGGGGACGCAGACAGAAATCTGACCTAAATGTAGACTGTTTAGATTCAATATCCGAAAAAAAGCAATTAAAAACGTACCCGGGACGAATCGCCGGCCGTGGAAGACCCGCTTGAGGTTATCGGGGAAGTCCGGGTGCAGGCGGTTGCCCAGGCCGACGTTCGGCGGGGAGGGGGTGTCGGGGTTCTTCACCTGGACGATGAAGCTCGCCTCCGGCAGAATGTTGAGCTCTTCCTGCGGGCGAGGAACGGGGTGAGAAGAGGGTTCTGTTGCTTTTCTTGCGACTCTGTCAGCTTTTCGGGCGCAATGGATCCTTCGCAGGAGTACTGCGAAGCTCGCCTCAAACAGAATGTTGTGATCTCCTGCGGGCGTTGGAATGTCATGAGATTGAATGCCTCGAAGTTGTATCTAATCTGCATAACCGTGATCGTAGCCTTCGCATCTGCCGCAACGGTTTCTTTGCAGTCTTGTAAGGGTTACTGCGAGGCTTGCCTCGGGCAGGGCTTGAGATGCTTAAGGAGGCTAGATACAGCAAGCAACCTAGGAACTTTTGGACGCTATGGATGTTGCTTTGCAGCACAACCTTCAGAAGCCGATGGGCTGCGAAGAACGAGATGGGAATGCTTTTTCGGACACTTGTTGTACGCTTTTAAACTGCCTCCGGTAAGTCTCACTTAGGGTCACTTCGAGCCGTCAGATTTACCTGCACTTCGCCCGGCGTGCTTGGCAGCTCCAGCTTGTACGCCAGGTGCGTGTGCTCGCGCTCATGGTGCGTCGTGATCTTGTACACACCCTCCTATACATCGTCATAAGGATAAAGGTTAGAGAAGAAGACACTACGATTGCAAACTTCATCCTCTTTACAGTGGTAGGAGTTCGTTCAGAAGCGTGATGATCTGTCCACGCCCTCCTGTAAACCGTCACACAAATAAGAATCAGCGAAGCTCGAAAACGACTTTCAAATTGCGACATTGGTACGAATCCGCTTACGTTGTGTCGTGTTCTTGTATACGCCCCGCTGAAAAATGTCTTGAGATTAAGAGTCAGAGAAGAAGAAACAGCTAAAAAGGCAAATATACTACAGTGGTAGGGGTTCGCTGACGGTGCGTAGTGCTCTGTACATCGTCACAAGAATAAGAGCCAGAAGAGAAACAACAACTACTAGCAAGGTGACTCGAGTACAGGGGCAGGACCCGCAAATCAAAGTAAAAGAGACAAAAGGTAACGTTGAAAGGCAGACTGTGAAAGCGTAATTGCACCATCCTCATTATTCGAAGGACTTGAGGTTGGTAAACGAGGCTCGAACCTTTGGTTGTACGGACTGAAAACGATCGCACAATTCGTTACAGAGGCGTTCAAATAAGCCAATAAAGCGGCTCGGGACGTCGAGAAAGCTTCCCACAGGAAATGGTTCCCATCGCGTGACGGACTTCGAACTCTTTGCTATTCGACCACGAAGATCGTCTGCGGAGTCAAGCAAATATCATAGTCTGCGCCGAAACGAATCGAAGGCATCATCCATTTCCAAGACCGATCAAGCCTTATCGGGTCAACCGATGCAGCCTCCTGAGATTACCAAAGCAAGACAATCTGGAAACGGATAATCGGCGACTTACTCCGCAAGGCCGCGCCGCGGGCTGGTGCCGCGTCCCTCGGGTCTTTGTTTCGTACGTACTTCCTTTGAGCTTCTGTCGAATCACCTGCGAGAGCGATTCTTGAAGTTGGCAAAGCAATTCAGTGATTCTCCAAGGATCCAAGTTTCTGAATTGCCAACACGTGATACAACGGTGATGCTACCAGCAATATACAGTCAAAGGTACCTTCCGCATGTTTTCAAATCTGTCCGATGATGCAGACTGCAGCTTTCAAGGGGAAGATATTCTTTCAGTGTCCATCTCCAAACGAACCAAATTGCGAGATGTCTCAGCAGCAAGCCAGGAAAAGTCAGATGCAATAGCTTGACACTCGGTTGATGTCTTGGTAAAGGGAGATTTTAGAGAGGCGAGTACAAACGACAAGAGGTTTTGAAGATCCATGCCCCAACTCTCATCCGCTTTTGGAACCAAACGGACAATGTTTCAACATAGTCCTGGCCAGTTCTTCCTACGAGGTTCACGTTATAAACACCAACTTCTCACCCCGGAATCGTCCGTGGCAATCTCCATGGACGCCCAAAACGGCCTCAAACCACAGAGTCCTACTTTTTCCTAAACCCCAAATCGCCAAAACCGAAAACCAGAACCCCAAAACCCAAAACCCAAAACCCAAAACCATACCTCAGGATCGTCCGTTACGGTCTCCACAAACGCCCAGAATGGTCGGCTCTTCTTCCCCGTCACTTTCGGCAGCGCCTTCTTTGCAACCACCACATACCGCAGCCTCAGCTTCAGATCCTTCTTGTGGAGTGGCTTTCCCCCCACTTTCCCACCTTCCGCTTCATCCCCCTCGCCTTGTTCCTCGGTCTTTGGCTTTTTGGCAGATTTTTCGTCCCCCCCTTTGGCTTGCTCTTCGTTGGTGTGACCCTTAGGGCCGTCTTTCTTTGCAGTGGCGCCCTTTTCTTGCTTGGCTCCGCCCCGTGAACCTGTCTGCTGTGCTACGTCCTCAACCTTTTTCAGATGTTCCTCCTGCATTGTGAAGGCACACCTTTGTCAAGTGGCGACAGCATGGGCTGACGTAAATAGCAGGAATGACACTTTTCTTATAATTTGTCCAGATATCTTGGGGCTCTCAATTTTGCTATGATTGTCTGGTGTCGTCAGGTCGTTCTGTTGCCCAAGAAGGAAGCCAATCTTGTCATTTGCAAGAAAAGGTCGAACAACTGACGCGTTTGAAACTTTGTCCTCCAACTTCAGGCCTACTCTGTGATATACCCCTCAAACCCAACACTCTTGAATACAAACTCGACAATCCATACATTAGATGATTGAGCAGCGCAACGACCGCTTCAGTAGGCAGAGCCAAAACTTTGAAAACTTAAACTCAGATTTTTGAGTAAAAAGTCTCTGACAAGCTGAAGTTTAAGAGGAGTCTGTGGCTGGTCTGCCTGCTGAAAGTTTCAGACACCATGCATGCAGTTACATTACGAGACTCACAAGAGGGAAGACTATCATCACTATCAGCGTCATTATCTTTGAGACTCCTCAGTTGAAGCAGCTACTCTCAGGTTGTACCCCACATACCCAAACACCCGCAGAACATTGATTGTGATATTGGGAACTGTCAGATGCACTATACCCTTTGCCTGTTATTGCTCAATTGCAATGCCAAGTGCTTGAACAGTCTCTCCGAGCTGGTGTTAGTGGCTGAGTGATGAAGCTAAGCTTGTGATCTTACACGTACACTGTTTCACGCAAAAGCACTAGTCCACTCCACAACGAAACCAACCAATCCTTTCACCTTGCTCTGCTTCAGCTGCTTCTCATCCCCCTCATCCTGCACAGCTTCCTCCCCTTGTGGCCCGACATCTGAGCCCCCAACCGGACGCATCACAAGATACAACCTCTGGAGATCGTCGATGCTCTCTGGGGACTCCTGCTCCACTTTCGGCCGGTAGAAGAAGAACAGGTGCCCCTCCTCAAGAACTTTGACTGCATCAGAGTGATTCGTTTCCTCCTTCTTAGCCTTTGGCGCCATTGCAGTCCTTCCTACTTCAATCCTTGCTCTTACGACGTTCTTCTAGAGGGCAATGCCGCGAGTCGCCTGAGTCTTTTGATCACAAAAAACAGCGCAATGCTGTAATTTGTTGAGCTTCGTAGATCAGGCTCTATATTACAAGAGCCAAATACAGAGCAGCTAGCAGAAGCACAAGCAGCAGCGCGGGGCGTCTACAGAGTGGATTACAAGTAAGCGTCTAGATTGCCTGACGGCGATTCCATTGAGTGAAAGAGCCTTCTGACAGTTCTGTAATGTGGGCCGCCCATGTACTTCGTTGTTGATACCCGTGAAGTTGCCCCGTTGTTTTGGCCGGAGGACAAGTCAGCAATCTGGCCAAGTGTCACCACGTACAGGCCATTTTGGAATCTGAAATTCAGCGAAGCGCCCGGGTTTTCCGCTAGCATGGGCACCTCTTGCCCGGCTCCCGCCGGTCCGGGGGCCGGCCGCCTCACTCTGCGCGGCTGCCAACGATTGAACGATACTGCTGGCTGTAGTTATATGCCGGCTTCAACGTTTCGTGCACAGCACTGTCATTCCATGCGCAACTTTTCAATCCAGTATTTGACTGACTTGTCGTCATGCAATGTCCATGCTGGCGGCCACCGCATGCATGAATCAAATGCAGAGCACGATCATACATGTACACCCGCAAAGTGGTCAGCCTTATGCGCCGAAGCAAGAAAATGAACTTCCTTGGATATTAGTAAGGCCGCGATAATGCATTCCGTGGTCCAACAAGGAATCCTCATGAGCGACAACACGTCAGCTTGACGCCTGGCAGCAGTAAGATGTCATCGTATGAAGAAAAGAGTAACACTTCTCACTTTTAGAATACTTTGCTATGTTGACAATGTAAAGAGAGTGTCAAAGACAAGCGTATGACGGAACTTTGCAACAACATGATCCTTTCTGCTCTCTAGATTCCTCTACGCATCGCGCTCAGCTTGCGAGACTATCCGTAAGCCAAAGGCCCACAGCAACACATGCTAGAGCCCGAGGCTGATCCGGCAGACTGCCTGCCCGCCCGCCAGCTGTCGTCCTTGAACGCGCTCGCATTACCTCGGCATGTCTGCGTACCCCCGAAAACTGCAGAAGCAATTCCGACCGTTTGGACACCATGATATTGAGCATCGTGGCAGGATCAAGCAGCCGGGTTTGGCGGAGTTTGACTATGCAGACCCTAGAATCCGTAATCTGCGGAAGAAGCCTGACTACTTTCATCAAAACCTTGTTGGTTATTTGACCGACAAGCTGCGCTGAAAGTTGGACGAAACTTGCATGGTAAATCGCTCAGAGGATCCGGTTGCACAACTTACTTGCTTTCGAAGAGTCCAACGTGCACTCGATCGTCGTCCTTTGGCGGCTCCGAAGGACTTGCGCAGACTCCGCCCAGTCAGACTCCGGATCCACCCGATCCGCGCCGTATTCCGCCCAGTCCGCGCTGAATTCCGCCCACTCTCTCAGTCGGATTCGCTGCAACGCCCCGGCCCCGACTTGGTGGGCTGCTCAATGGCTGAAATCATCATCTTCAAGCAAAGTGGCCCTCAACAGCGGCCCCGCTTCCAAGACCAGAGGTCGGGAACAGAGGGATCCCTCCGATTTGCAGCGAGCCCTGGACGCACCGCGCTCGGCCCTCGCTCTGCTGAGACGGCCCCACCGCCAAAAATCGCCGCTGCCTCCAAAAGAGCAGTCCCCGTGCCGAGGCCCCCCCTCCCTGGTACGGACCCCGGGAGCCCAACCCGGGCACTTTTCCAGCCCGCCGCTTGCACGGGATTCCAACCCGGGCAGTCTTTCCGCCCGTCACCCACTCTTTCCAACATTCAGCCCACTGCATAGCGTCCCCCAAGCGCCTGCCTCCGAAGTTTAAGGAAGGTGCTACCAGAGACAGTTCGCTTGAGACCGTCCGAAACGAAACCGTCGGAGCTCTAGCCGGCTCCGGCATCCCCGGCCGACCCCCTTGCGCTTTACACAGCACCAACATTTCCCGCCTAGCCCGTCCGATCTCTGGCAGCGGCCCACTCAGTCCGACACTGTCCGACGTTTTGGACCGTCCGTCTGAAACGAGACCCTGTCGGAGCTTTGGCCATCCCGGCCACCCCCCTTGCGCTCCTTACAGCAACGTCCTTCCAGGCTAGCCCGTCCGATCTCCGGCAGCAGCCCATTTAGTCCGATACTGTTCGGTTCCGTTTTGGACCGTCCGCTTCCGCCCCTTCTGGCCCCACCGGACATAACGGCTTCTGAATTTACTGCCCACGGCCCCCTCGCCTTCTCGATTCGCCCCGCCACATTCCGACGGCGGAAACAGGTTCCTCACACACAGCGGAAGTAAGGCACCGTGCCATTACGTCATCCATTAAGGCTCGTACAACCCCGCAAATGTCGTACACTGCCCACCGCCCTGCTGGACGGGGAAGCCGAGCCTCTCTCAGCAGCGCAGAGCCGTGCACTCCTTGCAAGTGCATAGCCACCCGCGCTGTGACCGACCCCTCCACTTTGCTAATGGTCAGAGACCATTGACGCCGGCTTCCAGCCGGAGGGGCATGTGTCCAGTCAACTGAGCCTGGTGGGCAGCCCCCCTGGAGAGATACTCGCTTCCCCCTCCACCCCGACAGTGGTCCCCCGGCAGCCAGCTTTCCCCCTCCGACACATTTGATCAGGCACGGCGCCGTTGCAAGAGCGTTCAAAATGCAGAACACGGGACCCCCTTTTGCCAGCCCCTTTTTGCTGCCGCGAGCCATGGCCACAACCACCCCCCCCCGGCACACATCAAGGCGCAGCCTGTGATTACCCTCCGCAGGGGGCACAGCCGGAGAGCCCCCCCTCCGGCGAGGACAGACGCACTTTCTCCGAAGCCTTGCGCACGAAGCCCAGTTGAACGCCGTCAGTTGCCTGCCGCCCCCGGTTGCACCTGAGACCCATGCGCCAAATCGCCCACTAGACGCGTCAAGTTACGACCTTTCCATTGTGCCGCTCCTCGCATTACCCGATCGACCCCACAGCTGACAGCCCGCCCACTCAATTGCCATTCCAAGCCACCGCCGTGCATCTCCCCCTCACCAGAAGAGTGGGCCGCAACGTCTCCCACGTCACCTCGCCGCTTCCCCCGGTTTTTCTTTCAAGCGCAACCTCCCAACTTTTGCCGGCGGCGCAGCAGCACTGTGCTGACGTCACCCCGGCGCACAGCACAGCCAGCCGCACTCCCCAGGTCCGGTTCTCCGAAATTAGGTTCCCGGTCGCCATGTTTCCAAACCCAACTCACATCTGACGTCACTCCCGTCTCCGCACGCCAACAAGCGGCTCCCGAGCACGCTTGTCCAGTTGCTAGTAACTTTCCGTCCTCGGATATTTCGCCTCCAACTCAGCTAACGTCATAATCGACTGCTGATGTCACCCCGCTGCATGGCACAGCCACAGCACACTTTCGCTGACCGTAACTCTTCGTTTCACAGAAACCAGCGCGACCCCGCTCGCAGCGACCGGCCTGCCGCGGCAATGAGCCGCCGAGCACATCCTCAATCTACTTCACAAATCTCTCGCAAGGAGTTCCGAAACCTCGACTCGCTTTCCTCTCCCTTTTCCGCCACCTACGATATCTACCGTGTTCTATCACCTCTGTGTTCCGCCCAGCTTTTCTGCGTCTCACGTGCGTGCTAAGGCTCCCGGGTCTGATCAGAACATTTGCTAAGCCTATCCCTAACCCTAAAAGCTACGCGCCCCAAGAAGGGGCTGGAGGGGTTTTGGGTTTCGGGGCCCAGTCAGCGCCTGCGTGGCGGAGGCTGTGACTGTTGCGGCGGGGGGGAGAGCTGCTGCGGGGGAGGGTGCTGGGGCCGGTACTGATCCATAGGCTGCAAGAAGAAAGGCAATACGGTTTCAACTTTCTGCTTGGTGCAAGTCAACGCCCATTGGTTGAAACTCAGAATGGGAAGACATGGCAAGCCCCCCGAGCTGCGCCGCTCATTGCGCTTGGGGTCTTTACGCTGTTGCACGAATGTGGACAATAGCTCACGCGACAATGAGACGGTCGAAGTCGGAAAGAGCGACCTGACAAGACAGAGATACATGGCACAGCAGAGTCCGGAATGCTTTTGAAGATACAATCGAGCAAAGTTTGCAACAAGGCTCTTCCCCCGCAGTAAGCTGACAACACAGGTGACTAACCCTAGACAACACATTGTTCGAGATTTCAGGCCAGAAAAGTTAAGGAAGCGCTCATGTCAGCCATGCTTTCAACCACATCAAAACTGGAACCCCAATGGAGCCTCGCACCAGCCTGGCAAATTGTTCTCAAAAGTGCGTGGAACCAAGTCGGATCTTTCACAGAACCACGAAACGGCACCAGGGAGTCATAACCAAGATGCCCACCTGTGCTTGGAACTGGTCGGGTGTGACATACATCATGCCGCCGGGCATCGCATAGCCCCCCATGGGCTGCGACGCAAACATCGGAACACCGTTGGGCGCAAATCCCTGCCCGTTACCCCCCCCTTGGAACTGCCCACTAGGCCCCCCCTGGAACTGCGCATTCATTCCGGGGGATCCCTGCTGAGGCTGCCCCGGCTGCACCTGAAACTGAACCTGTCCGGCCTGGGGGGGCCGGAACTGCCCTCCCGCCGGGTTGAACTGCTGCCCGTTGGCAGGCACGCCGAACTGCATACCCCCCCG